>JANDKB010014178.1:0-101591 GCA_027944975.1 Acanthamoeba sp. SK_2022c | reverse complement strand
AGGGAGTTGGTCAAGACGCTGTTGCTGGCGGATCGCCCCATCATGGCCGTGGTCCTTCACGAGCTCTCCTCGAACAAGTTCCTACTCATTCGCACCGCGGTTCGCCTCTCTGTCCTCCTTCGACGAACAACTCTGGGCTTTGCTTGGCTGACACGCGCGACGCACCGCCCGACCGGCATGACACACAACACAGGTCCAGGTGCTGGTGCGCTACCGGGAGTACAAGACCATAAAGCTCCTGATGGAGGCCATCTACCCGTTCACCTCGCGCTTCCCCTGGATGCACGCCATCTACGTGCTCACGCAGCAGGCGGTGCAGGAATCGTTCCACGGCCTGCGTATCACGAGTTGCTCCCCGCCCCTGCCGCTCCCTCCTGGAGGAGTTTCAGGGGGTCACGTCACCAGTCGCAGGCCGCAGCCTGACAAAGAATATCCAGCTCAATTTCCGAAACCGCGATCGCCGCGTCTTCGGCGTACAGACCGCCATTGTACCAGAGCATGTCGCATCGAAGGACCGGGCAGTAACCCCCCGTATCCATCGTGCGGAATACCTGACTGATCGCTTTGCTGAAGTTCTGCGCAGCTCCCTGATAGCTTTTCAGGAACTCGCCAAAGGCTCGATCCGGGATCAGTTGAACGCTATCGGCAAACATGGCGAAAACGCACTGCATCACAAAGACGGCCACGCGCCGTTCCCATGCTGCCCGATGAACCGGATCGTTCGCTGCCGCTGCTTCGCACGAGAAGCGTTTTCGGAAGGACTGAACGAGGCGTCCCAGAAGCACAGCAACTTCCGTCGTTGTCTCCTCCACACGCCTTGCAGGGTCCAGCGACATGGGATCGCTCCACACGGCCGCCAGGCGCTCCCTGATCTTGGGATCGCGTAGATCCGAAAGCGCAATCCGGTAGTTTTCGCGGTCGGGATACTGGAGGTAGGTCTTTCCCATGCGGCTGAAGTCGGACCAGAGTTCAATGCTCCGCCCCACGTCGACCATGATGAGAAACGGCGGCCATTCGTCCAGCGCTCGCGCATAGCCCTTTGCCTGGGCCCGAGCCTTCTCCATTTTTCGTTCGACAACGTCGGGCCCGACCAACTTCATCTGCTGCTTGTCAGGACTGTTGGCCAACCGCTTGGCTGTCTGTTTCGCTTCAAGCACGAAACATTCGCGACGATAGCAGTCGATGTAGCCCCAATGGGAGCTGAGGTCGTCGTGACGGAACCTTACGATCCGTTCGAACCCGTAATCGGGGTCGCCGACCTTTTCGTCATTAGGAGCGGCGACACCAAGAACCCTGCAGAGTTGAATAACAAAGGACTGTGCTGTCTGCCGCTCTGAAGCCGATGCGTTCGTCCAAATCTTGATGAAGTCGTCCACATCCATACGTCGCATCCCAGAAGAAGAATGCGTCTTTAGCGTGTGTTTTGAGCGGCCACAACCGGTGATTACATTTGGCCAAGAAGGGTTGGCTTGCCTAACCAATAGGAGAGTTCAGCAGGCCGCGAGATGTCCCAAATCGCCAAATCAGCGGCTTTGCCATTTTCGATGGTGCCGATCTCACCCGACAGACCCAGCGCCCGCGCAGCCTCTCGGGTCGCGCCGGCTAAGGCCTCTTCGGGTGTCATGCGGAACTGAACGCAGGCGAGGTTCAGCGCGGCGGTCATGGAAGCGACGGGCGAGGTGCCGGGGTTGCAGTCGGTGGCGACGGCCATGCGCACGCGGTAGCGGCGTAGGAGATCGACGGGCGGCGCCTGGGTCTCGCGCAGCATCAAATAGGCCCCGGGCAAAAGGACGGCGACCACACCCGCGGCGGCCATGGCGGCGACGCCCTCCTCGGTCGCATGTTCGATGTGATCGGCGGACAGGGCCTGATACCGCGCCGAGAGGGCCGCTCCGCCGCCGTTCGACAACTGATCGGCGTGCAGCTTGACCGGCAGCCCCAGCGCACGCGCCTTGTCGAACAGGCGCGACACTTCCGCGGTCGAGAAGGCGATGGGCTCGCAATAGGCGTCGACCGCATCGACCAGACCTTCGGCATGGGCGGCAGGCAGGATTTGGTCGATAGCCAGATCGACATAGGCGGCCCGGTCGTCGCGATATTCAGGCGGCACGGCATGCAGGCCCAGGTAGCTGGTGCGGACACGTACGCCGCCCTCGCGCCCGATCCTGCGCGCGACGCGCAGCATCTTCAGCTCCGTCTCGAGGTCCAGACCATAGCCGGACTTGATCTCGACGGTGGTGACCCCTGTGGCCTTCAGCCCTGCCAACCGCGTCATGACCGAGGCGAAGAGGTCATCCTCCGACGCGGCGCGCGTGGCCTTCACCGACGAGACGATACCGCCGCCGGACCGCGCGATTTCTTCATAGGTCGCGCCGCCCAGCCGCTGTTCGAACTCGGCCGAACGGTCCCCGCCGAACACCAGATGGGTGTGGCAGTCGATCAGGCCAGGCGTGACCCATCCCCCCTCCAGACGCTGGGTTTCAGCGGCTTCCACGGCCGGCAGGTCAGCGCGCGGTCCCACCCAGGCGATGCGGCCATCGGCGACGACCAAGGCGGCGTCCTGAATTGCGCCATAGGGGACCGGTCCCTCGACCATGGTGGCGACGTGGCAATCGATCAGCAGACGGTCGGCCTTCATCGGCGAGGCTCCTTGGCCAGAACGGGTGAATGGGCTGACGAGAAGCGCGCCACCAGATCGTAGCGGTCGCCGGGGAAGGTCTGCCACACCCGCGTCACCCCCTGCCCGTCCCGCCATGTCCGCCGCTCGACGCATAGACAGGCGGCGCCGGGCTTGAGTTCCAGCAGGCGGGCAGCGCGGGCGTCCGCCGCGATCGCTGAGATGCGGTTCTCAGCCTCAGTCCAGGGCGCCGAGTCCAGCAGCCAGCTTCCCGACGGAACCGTATGAAAATCGACATCTATGGCTTTAGGCGCCGCGCCGAGCGCGATGAGCCTGTGTTCCAAGGCCAGGGGCGCGCCGTCGGCGCTGTGCAGACAGGTCAGATCCAGCAGAAGACCACCCGACGCCAGTTCGATTTCGTCCTCACCATCTGGCTCGCGTTCGATCCGCTCCATCAGGACGTAGCCGTAAGCCTGCCCGCGCTCGATCACCTCGGCCCGCAGGTCGGGAATAGCCAGGACGGCAGCGTGGGCCTTGGGCTGGGCGACGAAGGTACCGGCTCTGCGTCGGCGCGTCACCAGCCCCCGCCCCGCCAGTTCCGAGATGGCCTTGGACACCGTCATGCGCGAACAGTTGTAGCGTTCAGTCAACTCATGCTCGAACGGAATGCGGTCGCCGGGCGATAGCTCGCCGGACAGGATGAGCCCCTCCAGATCGGCGTAGATGCGGCGATGAAGGCTCACCCCAACACCGCCGACAAGGCCTTGCGATAACGCGCCTCGATGCCGTCCCGCGCGATGTGGCGGCCGTCTTTCACGACCTCCCGCCCCGCGCGCCACACCGAACGGATCGAGCCTGTCGGCGCGCTGAAGATCCAGCTGTCGAGCACCGCATCGCCCGACCGTCCCGCAAAGGCGACGCCGCTTGTATCAAGCGATACGATGTCTGCCGACGCCCCGACGCTCAGACCCGACGCCGCGCCCGTCGCCTGGATGCCGCCCGCCAGCGCGCGATCGAACAAGGCGCGGCCCGTCGACCGTTCAGGGTCCGCCATGACCGCGCGACCGCGCAGCGCCAGCCGCTGACTGTATTCCAGCATTCGCAGTTCCTCTGCGACGCCGATCTGCACGTTGGAATCGGTCCCGATGCCGAACCGCCCGCCGCCGCGCGTGAACTCGGCCGCCGGGAAGACGCCGTCGCCCAGATTGGCCTCGGTGATGGGGCACAGACCGACGACGGCGCCGTGCGTAACGACGCCGCGCCACTCGGTCTCAGTCACATGGGTGGAATGGATGAGGCACCAACGCGGATCGACCGACGCATTGGCCAGGAGCCATTCGACCGGCCGCGCGCCAGACCAGGCCAGGCAGTCCGCAACCTCCTTGGTCTGTTCGGCGACATGGATATGGATCGGACCGTCGCCCGCCAGCGCAGGCATGGCCGTCAGTTCATCCGGGCTGACGGCGCGCAGGCTGTGCGGCGCCACCCCGACCACGGCGTCGGGCAGATCGGCGGTCAGGGTCCGGCATCGCGCGACCAGATCGGCGAAACCGTCCAGATCGTTGATGAAGCGCCGCTGTCCATGCGCCGGCGGCTGACCGCCGAACCCGGCATGGGCGTAGAAGACCGGCAGCAGGGTCAGGGCGATGCCCGTCGCCTGCGCCGCCGTCACGATCCGCGCAGCGATCTCGGCCCGGTCCGAATAGGCCGCGCCCGACGGGTCGTTGTGCAGATAGTGGAACTCGGCGACGCGGGTGAAGCCGCCCTCCAGCATTTCCATGAAGGCCAGTGCGGTGATGGCCTCGATCTCTTCCGGCCCGCCCCGATCCAGGAAGCGGTACATCAGCTCGCGCCACGTCCAGAAGTCGTCGTCCGAAGGCCCGCGCGCTTCGGTCAGGCCCGCCATGGCGCGCTGAAAGGCGTGGCTGTGGACATTGGCGACGCCCGGCAGGGCGACACGGCCCCCCTCGTCCGCCGGGCTGCGCGCCACGCCGGTTTCCAGACTGACGATCCGCCCGCCCGCGATGCCGATGCGGACATCGCGCGCCCAGCCGTTGGGCAAGAGAGCCGCCTCGAACCAGAGAGAGCGATCCACAGGCTGCGGCTGAAGGGTCACTGGACAGGTCCGTATCGTTACGATCAATATGTCTAGACATACCACGGTGGATCGATTTGGCGAGGGAGGCCGAACGGATGCAGGACTGGCTGACCATCCACGAAGGTTCGGCGCCGCTGGTGATCGGCCTGCCGCACACGGGGACCGAGATTCCGGCCGCCATCGAGGCGCGGATGGCCTCGCCCTGGCTGGCCCGCAAGGACGCGGACTGGTGGGTGGATAGGCTGTACGACTTCGCGATCGACATGGGCGCCACCCTGGTGCGAACGGGCGTGTCTCGCAGCGTCATCGACGTGAATCGCGATCCGTCGGGCGTCTCCCTCTACCCCGGCATGACCACGACCGGCCTGTGCCCGACAGAAACCTTCGACGGAGAGCCGTTATATCGCCCAGGCCAGGAGCCCAACGCGGCCGAAATCGGCGAGCGACGCACGGTCTGGTTTGATCCCTATCACGCCGCGCTGCAGGCGCAGCTGGAGCGACTGCGCAGCCGAGGTCCGGTCGTCCTCTACGACGCCCATTCGATCCGGTCCGTCGTGCCGCGTCTGTTCGAGGGCGAACTGCCTCAGTTCAACATCGGCGACAACGACGGCGCCACCTGCGCAGGCGAGCTGACGCAGGCTGTCGAAAAAGCCTGTGCGATCAGCGGAGATAGCGTCGTCGTCAACGGCCGCTTCAAGGGCGGCTGGACCACGCGCCACTACGGCCGTCCCGAGGCCGGTCTTCACGCCATCCAGATGGAACTGGCGGACCGGGGCTATATCCTCGATCCCGCCGGCCCGGTGTCGCCCGACAACTGGCCCAGCCCCTACCAGCCGGACCGCGCCGAGCCGATGCGCGGCCATCTGCGCCGCGTCCTGACCGCCTGCATCGCCTTCGCCGAGAGCCAACGATGAACACGCCCAACGCCCGGATCGTCCGCAGCCCGCGCGGACCCGAAAAGAGCGCCAAGACCTGGGCCGCCGAGGCGGCCATGCGGATGCTGATGAACAACCTCGATCCCGAGGTGGCCGAGCGGCCCCAGGACCTCGTCGTCTATGGCGGCATCGGCAAGGCGGCGCGGGATTGGGCGGCCTTCGACCAGATCGTGGAAAGCTTGCAGACGCTGGAGGCCGACGAGACCCTGCTGGTTCAATCCGGCAAGCCGGTCGGCGTCTTCCGCACCCATGCCGACGCCCCGCGCGTGCTGATCGCCAACTCCAATCTGGTGCCGAAATGGGCGACCTGGGAGCATTTCAACGAGCTCGATCGCAAGGGCCTGGCCATGTATGGCCAGATGACCGCCGGCTCGTGGATCTACATCGGCACCCAGGGCATCGTCCAAGGCACCTACGAGACCTTCATGGAGGCCGGTCGCCAGCACTACGGCGGCGACTGGTCCGGCAAATGGATCCTGACCGCAGGTCTTGGCGGCATGGGCGGGGCCCAACCTCTGGCCGCGACCATGGCGGGCGCGTCCTGCATCACGATCGAATGCCAACGCAGCCGTATCGAGTTCCGACTGCGGACACGCTACGTCGACGTCATGGCCGAAACCCTGGACGAGGCCCTGGCGCTGCTGGAGCAATCGTTCCTGGACAAGAAACCCTTGTCGATCGGCCTGTTGGGCAATGCAGCCGATCTGTTGCCTGAAATGGTCCGGCGCGGCATCCGGCCCGATCTGGTCACCGACCAGACCAGCGCGCACGATCTGATCAACGGCTATCTTCCCTCGGGCTGGACCGTCGCGGAGTGGGAAGACAAGCGCGTCAGCGATCCAAACAGCGTCGCCGACGCCGCGCGCACCTCCATCGTCGCGCATGTGAAGGCCATGCTGGACTTCCAGGCGATGGGCGTGCCGACCACCGACTACGGCAACAACATCCGTCAGGTCGCCTTCGACGCGGGCGTGAGGAATGCTTTCGACTTCCCCGGCTTCGTGCCCGCCTATATCCGCCCGCTGTTTTGTCGAGGCATCGGTCCGTTCCGCTGGGCGGCCCTCACCGGGGATCCGGAAGATATCAGAAAGACAGACGCGGCGATGAAGCGCCTTTTCCCCGACAACGCGGGTCTGCATCGCTGGCTCGACATGGCGGGCGAGCGCATTGCCTTTCAAGGACTTCCTGCCCGCATCTGCTGGATCGGATTGGGTGACCGCCACCGCGCCGGCCTGATGTTCAACGACATTGTGGCGTCGGGCGAACTATCCGGTCCCATCGTCATCGGCCGCGATCACCTGGACAGCGGTTCGGTCGCCAGCCCGAACCGCGAGACCGAGGCCATGATGGACGGTTCGGACGCCGTCTCCGACTGGCCTCTTCTGAACGCCCTGCTGAACACGGCCTCAGGCGCCAGCTGGGTGTCGCTGCACCACGGCGGCGGTGTCGGTATGGGCTATTCCCAGCACTCGGGCGTCGTCATCGTCGCGGACGGGACCCCGGAGGCCGCCCAACGGCTTGAGCGGGTGCTGTGGAACGACCCCGCCACGGGCGTCATGCGTCACGCCGACGCCGGCTATGAGATCGCCCGCGCCGCCGCGCGCGAGCACGAACTGAACCTTCCGAGCCTGAAGGCCTGAACCATGACCGCGATCACTCTCGGCCAGGCGCCTCTCACGCTTACTCAGCTTCGTGCGGTGCTGGAGGGCCCTGCTATCGTCTCACTGACGCCCGCCGCTTGGGCCGATGTGGAAAGGGGCGCAGCGACCATCGCCGCCATCGTCGCCGAGGGGCGCACCGTCTATGGCGTCAACACCGGCTTCGGCCTGCTGGCCAACACGTCCATCGCGCCTGAAGATCTGGAGACGCTGCAGCGTAATCTGGTTCTCAGCCACGCCTGTGGCATCGGGCCCTTGCTGCCGGATTCGGTGACGCGTCTTTTGATGGTGCTGAAGATCGCCAGCCTGTCGCGCGGCGCCTCGGGCATTCGGCGCGAGACGCTGGAGGCCCTGATCGCCCTGGTCAACGCCGACATCCTGCCCTGCATTCCATCAAAGGGATCGGTCGGCGCATCGGGCGACCTGGCGCCGCTGGCCCATATGTCCTGCGTCCTGATCGGCGTGGGCGAGGCGCGGCTGAACGGCGAGACCTTGGAGGCCGAATCGGCTCTGGCGAAGGTCGGCCTGACGCCGCTGACGCTGGGCCCGAAGGAAGGCCTGGCGCTGCTGAACGGCACCCAGTGTTCGACGGCGCTGGCCCTGGCCGGTCTGTTCGCGGCCGAGGCCGTGTTCGCGGCAGGCATCGCCGCCGGGGCTCTGTCGGTCGATGCCTTGAAGGGGTCCGACGCGCCGTTCGATCACCGCATCCACGCCCTGCGCGGCCAACCGGGCCAGATCGCCGTCGCCGCCCGCCTGCGCGAGTTGATGGCCGGCTCCGCCATCCGTGACAGTCACCGCGACGACTGCACCAAGGTCCAGGACCCTTACTCCCTGCGCTGCCAGCCCCAGGTCATGGGCGCCGTCCTAGATGTGCTGACGAGCGCCGCCGCGACGCTGGCGCGCGAGGCCAACGCCGTGACCGACAATCCTCTGGTGTTCATCGAGGATGGCGACGTCATTTCGGGCGGCAACTTCCACGCCGAACCCGTTGCTTTTGCTGCCGATCAAATCGCCATGGCTCTGTGTGAGATCGGCAACATCTCGGAACGCCGCACTTCGATCCTGGTCGATCCCAAGATGAGCGAACTGCCGGCCTTCCTGGTCAAGGAAAGCGGCCTGAACTCGGGCTTCATGATCGCCCAGGTGACGGCGGCCGCCCTGATCGCCGAGAACCGCATGGTCGCTCATCCGTGCAGCGTGGACACCGTGCCGACCAGCGCCAACCAGGAAGATCACGTCAGCATGGCCACCCACGGGGCGCGCCGCCTGCTGGACATGGCCGAGAATACGGCGACAGTGGTCGGCATCGAGCTTCTGGCGGCGGCGCAGGGACTGGAATTCCATCGGCCGCTCACCAGCTCGTCGGCGCTGGAACAGGTCTTCGCCATCGTGCGAGAAGCTGCCGCCCCCTATGCCAGCGACCACTATTTCGCCCCGGACATCGCCCGAGCGACCGACGCCGTGCGCGCCGGTCGTTACCGACCCTTGGCGGCGGACCTGCTGCCCTCGGCCTGATCCGGCTCAGCCGCCGAGAACACCCAGGTGTTCCAGCAAAATGGCCGTACCCAGACCGATCAGGGCCACGCCGCCGATGATCTCGGCCGTCTTGCCGAAGCGCGTGCCCACGGCCTTGCCGATCAGCATGCCGATGGTGGTCAACACGAAGGTGGTGAAGCCGATCGAGGCGGCGATCACCCAGATATTGGCCCCGATGAAGGCCAGCCCCACGCCGACGGCCGCAGCGTCGATGCTGGTGCCGACCGCCGTCGCCACCAGCGCCCAGAGGCCGGACCGGCGCGGCGCCTCATCCTCGTCCGCGCCCCGCGGCTGGACGCCTTCCCAGATCATCTTACCGCCGACGATCAGCAGCAGGGTGAAGGCGATCCAGTGATCGACCTTTTCGACCAGCCCGGCGGCGATGATGCCCAGTCCCCAGCCGATCAGGGGCGTAATCGCCTCGATGACGCCGAAGACCAGGCCGGCCTTGACCGCGTCCTTGACGGCGGGTCGATGCGACGCCCCGCGTCCGACGGCGGCCGCAAAGGCGTCCGTGGACATGCTGAGCGAAAGAATGGCGATGGCGCCTGGGGTCATGAAACAGCACTCGACCGGACGCGTGACAGCGGTCCTGCACCGGCCGGTCGCGGCGTCAGGACACGCTGGTCTCGCTAGGCGGTGATTCCGCTGATCGCGCCACGCGCCGAAACGCGAGTATGTTGACGCGATCCCGACGACGAACGCCGGAAGCTACTCCCCAACAGGAGGCGGCTCTCTACACGCCGCTTCGCGCGCTTGGCAACCTCGCGGGTCGATCAGCCGCCCGACTTGGGAGCCATGACGGCGGGCGCATCATCACGCGCCGAGGCCGATGCGCCCGCCGGTTGGCGCTCGACCGTCAGGGCGTAGGCGCCCATCTGATTGGGTCCATAGGCGCGAGCGCGCACGACATACCATCCGTCGTCCGGCGCGGTCCAATCCAGCTTGGCGTGCGCGTCGGACAGGCTGTCGTCATCTGTGGCCAGGCTGGTGAAATCGCCGTCTTCGTCTTCCTTGCCCAGGTCGATGAAGGAGTCGAAGGCGTTGGACACCATCGTCAGACGCAGCTTCTCGTCCTTCTTGGCCTGGAAGCGGTAGGCGTCGAAAAAGGCGCCTTCGTCGCTGAGCGCGGCGCTGTTCGACAGGGTTCCGCGCACGGTCGACCCGATCAGCAGGCTGCCGGGCTTGGGCTCTGGCCCCCGATCCAGCAGCTCCAGCGAATAGAGGCCCTTGCCTTCCGCATCCAGCGGCATGGCGCGGACCACATAGTTCCCGTCCGAAGGCAGGGTGAAGTTCAGCCGCGAATCCGTGCCCTCGGCCAGGCCGTGGTCATCGCTGGCCAGGGCCTCGAACTCACCCTCGGCCTTGCCGATCTCCAGATAGGCGTCGAAATCGCCGGACCGCAGGATCGCCTGGACACGCTGACCTTCCTTTCCGGCAAAGACATAGGCGTCATAGCGTTTGCCGTCGTCGCCCTGGGGATCCTCGTCGGTGATTTCGCCCTCCACGGTTTGACCCAGGGTCGCCGTGGTCGGCGGCGGCGGCGGCGCGGTTTCGGTCAGCTTCAGCGTATAGTCGCCCTCGGCCTCGTCACTGAACCCGCGCGCCTCGATGATGTAGTCGCCGT
Organism: Acanthamoeba sp. SK_2022c; assembly: GCA_027944975.1. Taxonomy (NCBI): domain Eukaryota; phylum Discosea; order Longamoebia; family Acanthamoebidae; genus Acanthamoeba; species Acanthamoeba sp. SK_2022c. Next base: position 91,120 of record JANDKB010014178.1, on the reverse strand, counting down.
CGGCGTCCAAGGTGCGCGCGATGCGGGCGTCGGTGCCCGAGCCGGCGCCGTCATCGTCCTCCGCAAGGACAGTATCGTCCGAAGCGCGGCGAAGCGTCAGATAGGCGTCGAAGTCGCTCGACTTCATCTCGATGGCGACGCGCTGGCCGTTCGTTCCGGTGAAGCGATAGGTTTCTGCGCGCTGGCCGCCGTCGTTCGTGGCGCTATCCGAGCCCAGCTCACCCTTGATCTCGTCACCGATCGCGATGGGCTTCGACGGCGGCGCGGGCGGCGCCTCGGCCAGGCCCAGTTCGTAGCGACCCAGCCCGTCTTCCAGCGACGTGGCCCGGATCACATATTCGCCGGCCGTCGGCGCCGTGAAGGTCAGCCGCGAATTCAGCCCGCCGCCGGGCGCATCGTCGTTCGAACTGATCTCGACGAAATCGGGACCGTTCATCCGCCCCACCCGCACCAGGGGATCGAAGGCCTCGGAATCCAGCGTCACCACGAAACGATCGCCGGCGTTGGCGCGGAAGGCGTAGGCGTCATAGCGGCCGCCGTCTTCCTGCTCAGGATCGCGAGCCGTCAGTTCGCCGCTCTGGGTCGCCCCGACCCGAATGCCGCCGGGTCGCGGCGCACGCGGCGGCGCCGGGCGTTCCTGCAACGACAGACGATAGTCGCCGCCGTCCAGTCCGCTCAGCGTCCGGGCCCTCAGAACATAGGTCCCCGCCTGCTCCGGCGTGAACCGCAGCCGCGCATTGGTGCCGTCCCCCAACCCGTCGTCGTCGGACGCCAGCGGCTCGCCCGCTGCGGCGTCGTCGTAGACTTCCAGATAGGCGTCGAAAGCGTCCGATCTCAGCGTAGCTTCCAGCCGCTGCCCCGCCCGCGCCACGATCCGATAGTCGTCGTAGCGATATTCGTCATCCGCCGCCTGAGCGTCGCCGTCCGTCAGGGCGCCGTTCACATCGGTGCCGATGCGCAGCGACTGCGCGTCCTGGGCCACGGCCGGCGCGACCGCCCACAACAGGGCCATGGTGCTGACAGCAGCGGCGAGCGACGGACGGTTCATGAATTCCTCCAGCATAGGCTGCGGATCATAGACGCCGAACCGTGACGGCTGTAAATCGCCGCCATCCTGATTTCCCGCCAGACGGAGCTGCCATGTCGGCCCAATCCACGCCTGCGACCCTGATCGACGGCAAGGCCTTCTCGGCCGCCCTGGTGGAGCGTGTCGGCGCGGCCGTCGCCCGGCTGGAGTCCGGCCACGGCGTCAAACCCGGTCTGGCCGTCGTCATCGTCGGCGAGGACCCGGCCAGCCAGATCTACGTCCGCAACAAGGGCGAGACGACGCTGCGCGCCGGCATGCGCTCCGACACCCACCGCCTGGCCGAATCGACCCGCCAGGATGAACTGCTGGCCCTGATCGCCCAGTTGAATGCGGATGCCGGCATTCACGGCATCCTGGTGCAACTGCCCCTGCCCGCCCACATCGACGCGACGGTGGTTCTGGACGCCATTTCGCCAGACAAGGATGTGGACGGCTTTCACGTCGTGAACGCCGGTCGTCTGGCCGTCGGCCTGCCGGGTCTGGTCCCCTGCACGCCCCTGGGCTGTCTGATGCTGCTGAAGGATCAACTCGGCGATCTGTCAGGTTTGAACGCCGTCATCGTCGGCCGCTCCAACATCGTCGGCAAGCCGATGGCGCAGTTGCTGCTGAGCGAAAGCTGCACGGTCACCATCGCCCACTCGCGCACGCGGGACTTGCCCGAGGTCTGCCGCCGCGCCGACATTCTGGTCGCCGCCGTCGGTCGGCCCGAGATGATCAAGGGCGACTGGATCAAGCCGGGCGCGACCGTCATCGACGTGGGCATCAACCGCGTCCCCTCGGCTGATCCCGTCAAGGCCGCCGAGGGCAAGACCCGCGTCGTCGGCGATGTCGCTTTCAAGGAGGCGGTCGAGGTCGCTAGCCGTATCACCCCGGTGCCGGGCGGCGTCGGGCCGATGACCATCGCCTGTCTGCTGGCCAACACCTATTCGGCCGCCTGCCGCCTCAACAATCTCCAACCGGAGCCATTGGACGCTTGATGCATTCATTGGGCGGGTGAATAGTCCCGCTGAACGGCGCTGTCGCCGAACGGGAGATGTCATGGTCCGCTTCAACGCTCGCGCCGTCGCTCTGACCGGCGCTCTGATGATCGTCCCCGCCGTGGCGGGCTGCGGCTACAACACCATTCCAACCAAGCAGGAACGCGCCGAGGCGGCCTGGGCCGATGTGCAGAGCCAGTATCAGCGCCGCGCCGACCTGATCCCCAATCTGGTCGCGACGGTTCAAGGCGCCGCTATCCAGGAACGCACAACTCTGACGGACGTCATCAACGCCCGCGCCCGCGCCACTTCGGTCAACGTCTCGGCCGACGACCTGGATAATCCGCAGGCCTTCCAGCAGTATCAGGAAGCCCAGGGCCAGCTGTCCGGCGCCCTGTCGCGCCTGCTGGTGACGGTCGAAGCCTATCCGCAGCTTCAGGCCAACCAGAACTTCCTGACCCTGCAGTCTCAACTGGAAGGCACTGAAAACCGCATCCAGATCGCGCGCCGCGACTACAATGAGGCGGTTCGCGACTACAACACGACCCTGCGCACCTTCCCGCAGGTGATCTGGGCCAAGACCCTGCATGGCGGGTCGAAGCCAATGCAGCTTTTCACCGCCACCGCCGCCGCCCAGTCGGCGCCCCAGGTCAACTTCAACCTGAACGCCCCGCCCGCCAACGCCTCGGCGCCCGGCGGCGGCGCACCGGCCGTGGCGCCGGGCGCGACCCCGCCCGCCCAGTGACAAACCTTCAAGCGGCGGCGCGGCGTTCGCCGGGCGTCGCCGCCCTCCTTTTCAGCCTTGTCGTCGCCTTGCTGCTGGTTTTGCCGGCGGCGGCGCAGAGCAAGATCGACTTCCCGCCCCTGACCGGCCGCGTGGTCGATCAGGCCAATCTGATCGATCCGGCGACGGAACAGGCCCTGACCGAAAAGCTCGCGGCGTTGGAAGCTAGTTCAACCGACCAGTTGGTCGTCGTGACGGTCAACAGCCTGCAGGATCAGGAGATCGAGGACTACGGCTATCAGCTGGGTCGCGCCTGGGGCATCGGCCAGAAAAAAAACGACAACGGCGCCCTGCTGATCGTCGCGCCAAATGAACGCAAGGTCCGCGTCGAGGTCGGCTATGGGCTGGAGCCCATTCTGACCGACGCCTTCTCGTCCCAGGTCATCCGCAACGACATCCTCCCGTCGTTTCGAGACGGCGATTACCAGGCCGGCGTGATCAAGGGCGTAGACGCCCTGATCGCCCAGCTTTCGCTCGACCCGGCGGAGGCGCAGGCGCGCGCCCAGGCCGCCGCAGCCGAGCAAGCCGACACCAAGGGCGACTCCATCATTCCGCTGGTCATCATCGCCGGGCTTTTCCTGTTCATCTTCTTGATCGCCATGCGGTCCGGGCGCGGACGACGCAGCAATGTCAGCTCGGTCCTGCTGTGGGCGGCGTCAGAGGCGCTGCGGAACTCCGGCAGAGGCGGCGGCGGTTGGGGTGGCGGCGGCGGCTTCGGCGGTGGCGGGTTCGGCGGCGGAGGCGGCAGTTTCGGCGGCGGCGGCGCCTCGGGGGGATGGTGATGCAGATCACGGATAACGACCGCAGCCGCATCGCCGAAGCCATAGCGGCGGCCGAGCGTCAGACATCCGGCGAAATCTTCTGCGTCGTGGCGCGTCGGGTCTCGACTTATGTGGACGTCAGCCTGGCCTGGGCCGCGGCGATGGCGCTTGTGGCCCCGATCGTCTTCGTTCCGTTCGTGCTGGATCTTCGCTGGCCCAGCGATGGCTGGGAGGCGGCGCACCAGGCCGCGCAGGACGCCACGACGGCGCAGGCTCTGGGCCTTTACGCCCTGTCGCAGGCCGTCGTCTTCGTCAGCGTCTTTCTGATAACCCGTATCCCGGCCGTGCGCCGTCTCGTGACGCCCGCCGGCGTCAGGCGCGGCCGCGTGAGGGAGGCGGCCTTGCAGCAGTTCATGGCTCAAGGCGTCCATGTCACGCAGGAGCGCACGGGCGTTCTGATCTTCGCAGCCCTGGACGAACATCAGGTTGAACTGATCGCCGATGAAGGCATCTACGCCAAGGTCGATGAGGACGCCTGGGCTCAGGCCGTCGCCGTCCTGACCCGCGAACTGCGCGCCTACCGCCCCGTCGATGGCTTCGCCGCCGCCATCGGTCTGTGCGGCGAGGTTCTGGCCCGCCACTTTCCGCCGCGCGCCGACAATCGCAACGAGTTGCCCGATCATCTGATCCTGCTCTGATCGTCGCATCGGGGTCGCATTCGCGCGCCAGAAGGCCTAGCCCACGGTCAACGTTCAAACAGCCGCCAGTTCATGCCTCGCCTTCTCACCTACAACGTCCACCGCTGCGTCGGCACGGATCGTCGCCTAGATGTCGGCCGGATCGTCGCCGTCATCGCCGAGTTCGAGCCGGACATCGTCTGCCTGCAGGAACTGGATGTTGGCCGCGCGCGCACGGGCGGAGTCGATCAGGCCGAGGCGATCGCCGACGGTCTGGCCATGACCTCACGCTTTCACCCGGCGATGCGGGTCGAGGCTGAACAGTACGGCGACGCCATCCTGACCCCGCACCCCGAACGGCTGATCCGCGCTGGCGCCCTGCCGACGGTGAGCGGCATTCCAGGCCTGGAACCACGTGGCGCGATCTGGTCGGAAATCGAGATCGACGGCACGGCCGTCAACGTCATGAACACCCACTTGGGCTTGGTACCACGCGAGCAGCGGCTTCAGGCCGCCGCTCTGGCCGGATCGGGCTGGATCGGCGCATGCGAGGGACCGATCCTATTGGCCGGCGATTTCAACGCGACTTCGATCACACGCCCCTATCAGACCCTGTGTCGCAGCCTGCAGGACTGCCAGCGTCAGTTGGGCCAGAAGCCCAGCGTAAAGACCTTCCCGTCCGCCTTCCCCGCCATCCGCATCGACCACTGTTTCGTCAGCCCGCATATCCGCATCCGCGCGGTGCAATCCGCCTTCTCGCCTCTGGCCCGCGTCGCCTCGGACCACCTGCCGCTGATCGTCGATTTCGAGGTCATTCAGCCCGGCGCGTGACCGCCCTCGGACGCCGGTCGCGTGCGTTGCGAGCGGTTCAGACGCTTCCACGGCCGCCAGGCGTCGCTGGACGACGTCGGGTCGCCCAGCTGCCATTCGGCGAACATACGCTGGATACGCGTCGGGGGCTCTGAACCCAGCGGCTTCAGCCGATCGGTTTCGAAGTTGCAGATCGCCTGTCCCATTGAGCCGAAGACGCCCTCGACCGCCGCATAGTCCTCCGTCGCGACGCCCAGCCAATGGGCGATCGTCCGGTGACGGTATGCCGTAATGCAGGCCCGCCCCGCCGCTTCGACAGGCTCGGCAGCGATGTCGCATTCGGTATCCAGGCCCATCGACCGATTATTCAGATTGGTGGATCCGATCCTGAGCAACCGATCATCGATGATTGTCACCTTGGCATGGACGATGATCCGGTCGCCGTCGGCGGTCAGCGGGGCGAAGGCGAAGAAGCGGTTGTATTTGTCCGCCTGCTCCAGCCGATGCAGCACCTCGGCCCGGGCCGTGTCCATGGTCATGCTGTCGAACCAGCTTGGGCTCTTGGCGGTCGAGATGACGATGACCTGCGGCCCCTCCACCTCGGCCAGTCGTTCGGCCAGCGCGGCGGCGATGACCGGCGAGGTGAAATACTGGTTTTCGATATAGATCAGTCGCTTGGCGCGCCGGATTGATTCCAGGTGCAAGGCCTCGCTCTCGCGCACCTCGTGACGCCCCGACCATTTCGGCTCTGTGCGGGCGATGCCGACGGGCACGTCGGTCATCTGCACCGGCACGCCGTCGGGCCAGGGATCGTCCTCGACCTCATCAGGGATGGTGCGCTCCCACGTCGCCTTGAACCAGCGTTCCCGCGCCAGATCGCCCAGGGCTCGCGCCGCAGGGCCGTCCATCACGCTCATCACTTCATGACGCGCCTTGCAGATCAGGCCGCTGGGCAGGGCGCGGCGCGGGTCGCCGTCCAGATGTTCGTCGGAATCCCAGCGATCGGTCGAGATGTCGCCGCCGCCGCAGAAGGCCACCTTGTCGTCGATGACCACCACCTTCTGGTGATGACAGGCGCCGATAGGACCGGGGGAATCGAGCCGGAACTCCACCATCCGCTTACGGAACCAGCGCTGCGCCTTGTGCGGATAGAAGCCCTGCGACGCGGCGATCAGCAGCGGCGATTTCCAGATGAGCAGTCGCACATCCAGGTCCGGCTTTTTCTTGACCAGCATCCGCAGCTGGCGACCGATTTCCGCCGACTTGTCGCCGGGCCGCGTTTCCGGATCCAGATGGGTGCGTGGATCGAACTGCCATCCCAGCAGCACGATGGAGCGTTGGGCCTTGTGAATCGCGGACGACAGGGCGTCGAAATAGGCCTCGTTTTCCATCAGCACCGAAAAGCGGTGCGCGACGGCGGACGTCCACAGGGCTGGCCCCGGCTCCAGCAGACTGCCTTCGTAACTGTCGCCGGCTAAAGTCATGCGACCTATCTGTCTGATTCGCGTGACATGGTGTCGAAGCGCCTGCATCCTCCGTTCCACGCGCGTGTCCTTCGGTCAATCTTTCAGGGCGGGATTGTGACGTTCGCCGATTTGGCGCATAAGGAGCGTAGCCATACAGGCTGCGAGGGAGGGTAGAATGCAGGCGCTTGTCGAACTGATCGCTGGCTTCATCGCCCTGCTGGCCGCCGCCGTCCTGACGCAGTTCGGCGTCGACACCCACAACCCCAACCACGGCGACCGCGAAGTGCGCCGTGTTGTGGAGTGCCGTGACACCGGCTCCAACGCCACGCTGCTGTCCGAATCCAAGCGCGACTGCTGAATGCTGCGGCGCTTTGCGCGCTGCATGACGCGGTTCGTCGACAGGTTGCGGGCTTGAGTCGGTTTCGTCCGCATCGATCATGCTCTAGGGTTTCCTCGGCGCTGTCGGACGCCCGCGTAGAGATCGAGTTTTTGAGCTTATGAAGTCTCCCAAACGGCCGCCGCTGAAGCTGACCGACGACGAGGCCGTCGCGCGGGTCGATCTTTCGGCCTCCGGTGAAATGCCGGTCCAGGAGGCGACACCGTCGCTCGATCCGATTCCCGAGCCTGATTTCGAAATCGTGCAGCCGACGTTCGAGCCGCCGATGTCCGAGCGCCGCCGCCGTCGCCTGCTGGAAGAGCAGCGGCAGGCCGAAGAACGCGCCCTTGCCGCCGAAAGCGGCGTCGCCGCTGTCAATGCGGAAGCGACGCCAGAGACTCCTGTCGATATGGCGGTCACCGCCGGTCAGCCGCCCGCGCCGTTCGAACTGTCCAAACCGCCGGCTGTGAAAACCGTTCAAGCCAAGGCCCAGGGCGACCCGTCCGGGCGCCACGCCTATCTGATCGCAGGCGTCGCCTCCGCCCTGTGGATCGGCGGCGTCGCCTCCTGGGCCGCTTATGAGTTCGGCGCCGGCGGGGCGGAACTGGACCCGCTGCGGATCGCCATCTACGCACTGATCGCCCTGGCCCCTGCGGGCCTGGCCATCATGCTGGCCCATGCCGTCCGACAGGGCGCCGGTCTGGCCGCAGAGACACGCCGCGCGCGGCAACTGGCCGAGGCCCTGGTGGCCCCGACCGCCCTGGCCGCCCAGCAGACCGGCGAGGTGCTTCAGTCGCTGCGTGCCGACATCGATCACGCCACCCTGGCGGCGGAACGCGCCCGCAACGACATGGCCCTGCTCCGAGAGGCGTTGGCCCAGGAGACAACGCGCCTGAACGAGGCGGCCGAGAACGCCGGCCGCACCGCACGACGTCTCACGGAAAACCTGGGCCGCGAGCGCGACCAGATGCAGACCCTGAGCATCCACCTGGATACGCAGGCGTCGGGCGTCATCGACGCGGTCGAGCGTCAATCGCGCATGGTCGCTGACGCCTCGGACCTGGCTCAGGCGCAGCTTCGTGAAGCGGAGGCCGCACTCGCCGCGCGCGCCGCCGACCTCGCCGCCGCCGCAGGAGAAGCCCAGGATGCCGCCCGAGTGGCCTCCGACGATCTGGCGCGCCAGACCATCCGGCTTGAGAACGCCGGCTCGGGCGTCGCTGAGCAGATCCAGTCCGTCGAGGAAGGCCTCAGCCAGCAGCGCGCCGCCCTGGTCACCGCCGCCTACGCCCTTCGCACCGATCAGGAAGACTTCTCCGCCCAGGTCGAAAGCCAGCGCGCTCAACTGATCGAACACCTGTCCGCCACGCGCAGCGCTGCGGGCGATCTGGATCGCACCACCCAGACCTCGGTCGAGTCCATGCGCGATCTGGTCGAGGCCGCCACCGACCAGTTTCGCGCCCTGGTGGATATGTCGCAACGCGAGGCTGACGGCTTCGATTCCGCCACCAAGCTCGCCCTGGATCGCTTCGAAGCCTTGGCGGCCGAGGCGCGCGACGCCCTGATGGAAGAGACGCGCCGCGCCCTGGAACAGATGCGCGCCACGGCCGAGGATTCCCGCGCCGCCGCCGCCGACGCCGCCGAACAGGCGCGTCTGCGCACCGACCGCCTGGGCGAATCCTTGTTCGACGCGGCCCAGAAGGCCGACACCGCCGCCGACGCCCGCATCGCCGACGCCCGCCGCATCGTCACCGAAACGTCCGGCCTGGTCGAAGAAGCCGGCGAGCGTATGGTCAGTCGGCTGGAAACCCTGGTCGCACGTCTCAACAGCGCCTTGTCGGAAATCGATACCGCCGTCGCCGACATCGACGAGCGCGCCGCGCGCCTGCCTCAGGAAGCCCGCGCCCGCGCCGACGCCGTGCGCGCCACGGTCGAGGAAGGCCTCGCTTCCCTTTCCGCCGCATCGCGCAAGGCGGCCGAGGACACCGAGGCGCTGGATGTCGGCTTCCAGGATCGCGTGCGCCGGAACTACGACATGCTGACCGAGGCCGTGCGTCTGATGGGCGTGGTGTCGGGCGATACGACGCCGGCGCGTCGTCGCGAGCCGGCCGCAGAGATCGAAGCTCGGCCCGAACCTCGTCCCGAGCGCCGGATCGATCGCCAGACGCCTCCCGCCTCGCCGCCCGCCGAAGAGCGCCGGTTTGGTCTGCGCAGTCGCCTGCGGCTCGAGCCCGCAGAGACGCCCCCGCCGGCGACGGACAAGGGCCTGGATTGGAGCGATCTGATCGACGGCGACGACGACAACGAGGCGCCGCTGGAGCTGGACACGCCCTCCCCTTCGCCTGCCGAGGCCGAGGCCCTCTCCGACCGAGTCGCCGCAGCGATCCGGCGCATGGGGGTCGATCCCAACGCCCTCCTGCCCCGCTCGCGCGTCGAAGAGGCCGCCCGCGCCTTCAGCAATGGCGACCCCGACGCCGCGCGTCAGATCGTCCGTCGCGTCGCCCCGGCCGCCGTCCGCAGCGTGTCTCGCCGCGTCCTCAGCGACGCCGACCTGCGCGCCGACGCCGAACGCTATGTCCGCAACTTCGCGGTCATGCTGAACGCTTCCGCCCGCGCTGGAGACAGCGCAGCGGTCCAGTCCAGCCTGGCGTCGGACAGCGGTCGCGCCTTCATGTTGCTGGACGCGGCCGTCGGCGACCTGGGCTAAGACTTTTGCGGACTTGACGGCGTCGGGAAGTTACAGCCACTTGCACGTCACCGAACTGTCATGGATGGGGCTATGGCTGGCACGATGAACGAAATCGACAGTCGGACGAGCGGCGATCGCCGCCCTGGCATCATCATCTGCGCCTATGACGGCGACGATGACGGATGGGATCTGGTCGAGGATCTGTCGGGCGAGATCTGGAGTCCCAGCGGGGCTCGCGCCGTGCCCATCGCCGCCGCCGATCCCGACGAACTCGCCTCGACCTTGGCCGCCCGTCTCGGGAGCGGAGAATGCCGGGCCGTCCTTCTGGTCGGGCGCACACAAAAAGGCGCCGGCTTCCGGGTCCAGATGCGTGCCGAGAACCGCACCCTCGACTACAAGCACCGCCTGTCCAGCACCGGGCCTGGCGTGGCCCGCACCACGGCGCCCGTCGCCGACATGGTTCGCGCCCTGACCGCCGCCGGGCTGCAGGCCGACGCCTCGTCCGACATCGAGGAAGACGCCGGCTCCTATATTCTCTACCGCGTGCTCTCGGATTTGCCGGACGGCCCTCTGACGCCGTCGATCGGCCTGCTGCGCGCGCCTGCCCCCGCCAATGAGGCGGCCGTGCGAAAGGGCGTCAAGGCCGCCGCCTCGGCCATGGCCAGCCACCTGACGCCGCTGCCGCGTGTCGGTTAACCTTCCTGCGTCGCAGACATCGACGAACTGGCGGTCTAGGGTTTGGAAATGACAGTGAGTCGCAACCTGATCGTCTTCGCCGCCCTGAATGGCGCCCTGGCCGTGGCGCTGGGCGCCTTCGCCGCGCATGGCGCCGGGCCGCAGATCAAGACCCTGCTGACCACCGGCGCCCAGTATCAGATCGTCCACGCCATCTTCGCCTTCGCCTGCGCCCAATGGACAGGGGGCGGCGGGATCGCGCGCCTTGCGGGCTGGCTCGGATCGATCGGCAGCCTGATCTTCTGCCTCGCCCTGGCGGCGATCGCCTTTCTTGGCGTGCCGGCGTTCGGCGCCGTGGCCCCGATCGGCGGCCTGCTGATGATCGCCGGCTGGCTCTGCCTGGCGTTTGCGGCCTTGCGTTCTCGCCCCTGATTTCCCTGTAGAAAGACCAAGCATCCATGGCCTTCCCCATGCCCGCCGAGCCGCGTCGTGTGCTTCACCCCGAGATCGAGGCCTACGCCTCGGGTTGGATGCCGACCGAAGGCGTGCATGAAATCTATTACGAGGAATCCGGCAATCCGCACGGCCTGCCGGTTCTGGTCCTTCACGGCGGGCCTGGCGGCGCGGTCAATCCGGGGATGCGCCGCTTCTTCGATCCCGCCGTCTATCGCATCATCATGTTCGACCAGCGCGGCTGTGGTCAGTCGCGGCCGCATGCCTCGCTGGAAGACAACACGACCTGGACCCTGATCGACGATATCGAGCGTCTGCGCGCCCTGTGCGGTGTCGACAAATGGGTGGTGTTCGGCGGGTCCTGGGGTTCGACCCTGTCGATGGCCTACGCCATCACCCATCCCGAGCGGGTCATCGCGCTGCTGCTGCGCGGAATCTTCCTGCTAACGAAGAAGGAGTTGCACTGGTTCTATCAGGACGGCGCCTCGATGATCTTCCCGGACGCCTGGGAACGCTTCATCGCCCCCATCCCCGAGGCCGAGCGCGGCGACCTGATGGCCGCCTATTACAAGCGGCTGATCGGCGATGATGTCGCCGAGCGCGAGCGATGCGCCGTCGCCTGGTCCAGTTGGGAGGGCGAGACCGTCAGTGTCGAGGGCCCCAACGCCCGGCCGGACAAGTTCGCCGAGCCCGACTTCGCCGTCGCCTTCGCCCGGATCGAGAACTGGTTCTTCACCAACGCCGGCTTCTTCGAGGAGGACGGCTGGCTGCTGAAGAATGTGGACCGGATGCGGCATATTCCGTGCTGGATCGCGCAGGGCCGGTTCGACGTGGTGACGCCGATCTCAGGCGCCTGGGCGCTGCACCGCGCCTGGCCCGAGGCGCATCTGGACATCGTCGGCGACGCCGGCCACGCCTCGTCGGAACCCGGGATCGTCGACAGCCTGGTCCGCGCCGCCGACTGGGCTGCAAGCCTCAAGGCATGAAAAGGCCGCCGCGCAAGACAGCGCGGCGGCCTTTCCATTTCCACAAATCAGAATCGTTTTGCGGTTCGATTGTCCATGCTCCACGCGCCCGGACCGGCGGTGAAGATGTACAGGAAGATGAAGCAGTACAGGATGGCCGCGTCGCCGCCGTTCACAGCCGGATACGGGCTGCTGGGGAAATGGAACATCCAGTAGGCGACCGCCATCTGGCCCGAGGCGATGAAGGCGGCCGGACGCGTGAACAGGCCAAGGATCAGCAACAGGCCCGTGATCAGCTCGATCACCCCGCCGATGCCGAACAGCGATAGCAATTCCTGCTGACCGGGTTCGGCCCCGGCCGGAAAGCCGAAGACCTTGATGACGCCATGCGCCAGGAACAACAGACCGGCGACGATCCTGAGCGCCGCCAGGGCGCGGGAAGACCAGCCATTCACTTGATTGAACATTATCTTTCCTCGCCTTTTTGATGCGGTTGTTCACGGTCGGATCGGGTCCGACCGTGAAGCTTGATCCGAAAATCAAGCGGCGTCCACCAGCACGACCTCGGCGTCGGACAGCGCCTTGACCGTGACGACATCCTCCTGAGCGATGGCCGCGCCGTCACGGGCGTTCAGTCGGACGCCATTGACCTCGACCTCGCCCTTCGCCGGGACCAAATAGGCCCGCCGCGCGCCGCCCAGCGGATAGTCGGCGCTATCGCCCGCCTTCAGCGTCGCCGCCACGATCCGCGCATCGGTGCGGATCGGCAGGGCGTCCCCACCGCTTTCAAGCGTATCGCCCTCAAAGCCCGACGCCAGGACCACGAACTGGCCTGACCGCTCACCCTTTGGGAAGGGCTTGGTGCCCCAACTCGGCGCGTCGCCGCGCCGGGTCGGCTCGATCCAGATCTGGAAGATCCGCGTCAGGTCCGGCTCGGCGTTGTATTCGGCGTGCCGGATGCCGGTTCCGGCGCTCATCACCTGAACATCGCCCGCGACGGTGCGGCCCTTGTTGCCCAGACTGTCCTCATGGGTGATGGCTCCGTCGCGGACATAGGTGATGATTTCCATGTCGGCGTGGGGATGCGGCGGGAAGCCTGTGCCGGCGGCGATCTCGTCGTCGTTCCAGACCCGCAGATTGCCCCAGCTCATCCGCTTGGGATCATAGTAGTTGGCGAAGGAGAAATGGTGTTTGGCGTTCAGCCAGCCGTGGTTGGCGCCGCCGAGGGATTCAAATGGTCTGCGCTCGATCATCGCACTCGTCCTTTTGCGCCGGAACCGTCCGACGCCTTTTCTTGACGCCAAGATAGAGATCGGCGACCGATCAGAAATAGAAACAACCGAAACTCATCGTTTCAGGACGCAAGGGTGCCCATGTCCCGCCTGCCCGATCTGGAGGCCCTGGCCATCTTCGCCAAGGTCGCCGACAGCCAGTCCTTTTCCGGCGCAGCCGAGATGCTGGGCCTGTCCAAGGCGACCGTGTCCAAGGCGGTCACGCGTCTGGAACAGCAGTTGAAGACCACCCTGCTCCACCGCACCTCGCGGCGCTTCGCCCTGACCGATGCAGGGCGCACTCTGGCCGCCCGCGCCGCCCACATGCTGGCCGAGGCCGAGGGCGCGTTGTCGGAGGCGCTGGATATGTCAATCACGCCGCGCGGTCTGGTGCGACTGGCGGCGCCCATGTCGTTCGGCATGGCCTATGTCGCCCCGGCCCTGCCCGAGTTCCTCGCCACTCACCCGGACGTGTCGATCGATTTGCACCTGTCGGACGAGGTCATCGATCTGGTCGGCGGCGGCTTCGATTGCGCGCTGAGGATCGCCGCTCTGGCCGATTCCTCGTTGACGGCGCGCAAGCTGCGGCCTGTGGCCCGCGCCCTGGTGGCCTCGCCGTCCTATCTGGATCAGCGGGGTCGCCCCACCCATCCCGACGATCTGGCTCGTCACGCCTGCCTCGGCTACGCCTACATGCCCAGTCCCGACACCTGGCGGTTCAGCAATGCGGCGGGTGAAGAAGTGGTCGTGCATCCGCGCGGGCCGCTTCGGGCCAACAACTCCGACGCCCTGACGGCGTCCTTGTGCGCGGGTCTGGGGCTCTTTCCCCAGCCGGACTTCATCTATTGGAGGGACGTCGCCGACGGCCATCTCGAGACGGTGATGACCGACTGGCGGCTGCCGCCCATCGCCCTGCATCTGGTGGCGCCCAGCGGCGGACCGCGCCCGGCCAGGGTCACGGCCTTCATGGACTATCTGGCGGCGAAGTTCAGCGGACCGCTGTGGCCGGGCGATACGGTGGGGCGCTAAAACTCAGCCGCACTTCACTTCGCGCACGATGTCCGTCGCCTCGTCATAGACGAAGTTCACCCGGTTCTCGCGATAGTCCATGGTCGCGGCGCAGGTGGTGCACAGCACACGGAAGGTCTGGCCGGCGGGCGCGGTCGGTATGGCCGAACGGTTGCGTCCCACGTAGCTCTGATAATCCGAAACCTTGCACGCCTTGAAGGCGGTGTCCGATCCGGGCGAAGGCTCGACGGTCTGGACCGGCGCACAGGCCGACACGGCCAAGGCGCTGGCGGCCATCAGGGTGCTCACGATGATCTTCATGGTCGTCTCCTTGCGTCGGGCTCAGCCGCAGCGGACCTGTTCGATGATGCCGGTCTGTTCGTTGTAGAAGATGTTCAGACGATAGGCGGAGAAGTCCTGCGTCACCGGGCAGGTGGTGCAGGTCACGCGCCGATTGACGACGTCCACCGGCACCGGAACTTCCGTCCGGGACTTGCCGACCAGATATTGCATCTCGCCGGCCTTGCAGACGTCCTCCGTCTGGGCGGTCGGCATTCGGCTGCCGACGGGCGGGTTCAACTGCGCCTGCTCGACCGCACGCGGCGCAGGCGCCTCAGAGACCGGCGTCGAACAGCCGGCCAGCAGAACCAGTCCGATCAGGCCGCCTTTTCCCAGCGCCCTTCGTCCGTTTGACGCCAATAGGCCAGGTTCGCGCCCTGCGCCTTCAGCGCCTTCCAACGTCCCCGCGCGTGTTGCAAAGCCGGCTCGTCGCGACCGTCGAAAATAATGAAGCATCGTTCGAACCCTTCCGTCCCGCCCAGTTCTGCGTCGTCGACTATGAACAGCGCCTGAGCGCCGTTCAGGTTCTCGCCCGTCTCGCTCAACAGCACAGGCTGGCGCTCGGCATGGGGCTGGTCGGCCCGGCCGTGCGGCAGGAAGCTGTCATCGCGAAACGTCCACAGCGTCTCGTCGACCTCGTCCAGTCGATGCGAATGCGACGATTTGATCATGGCCCGCCAGCCCCGCTCGATCGTCTTTTCGAGCAGGGTCGGCAGCACCTGATCCAGCGATGAACGCTCCAGGTGGTAGAACCAGATTTCGGGCTTGTCGCTCACCCGGCCCTACCTCCCGACCGATCAGCCTTCGTAGGAATCCGCGACCATCCGGTCCAGCGTGCGCACGGCGAAGCCAACGCCGCCCTCCGGCACGGTGGGGCTGGGGCTCTTGTTGGCCCAGGCCGTCGGGGCGATGTCCAGGTGCGCCCACGGCACGCCATTGGTGAAGCGTTGCAGGAACAGGGCGGCGGTGATCGAGCCGCCGGCGCGGCCGTTGCCGGTGTTCTTCACATCGGCGATCTTGGAATCGATGTGCTGCTCGTAGATGGCCGGGATCGGCATGCGCCAGAAATTCTCGCCGACCTTCTTGGCCGCCGCCAGGATCGGATCGGCGACATCATCGGAGTTCGAGAAGACGCCGGCGTAATCCAGGCCCAGGGCCACGATCATCGCCCCCGTCAGGGTGGCCAGGTCGATCATGAACTTCGGCTTGAAACGCTCCTGGGTGTACCAGAGGGCGTCGGCCAGAACGAGGCGACCTTCGGCGTCGGTGTTGATGACCTCCACCGTCTGACCCGACATGGACACGACCACATCGCCCGGACGCTGGGCGTTGCCGTCCGGCATGTTCTCGACCAGGCCCAGCACGCCGATGACGTTGGCCTTGGCCTTGCGGCTGGCCAAGGCGATCATGGTTCCGGTCACGGCGGCGGCGCCGCCCATGTCCCACTTCATGTCTTCCATACCTTCGGCCGGCTTGATCGAGATGCCGCCGGTGTCGAAGCAGACGCCCTTGCCGACGAAGGCCAGGGGCTGAGCGCCGGCTTCGCCGCCGTTCCACTTCATGATCGCCAGCTGGCTTTCGCGACGGCTGCCCTGGCCCACGCCCAACAGGGTGCGCATGCCCAGCTTCTCCATCTCGGCCTCGCCGAGGATTTCGACTTCAAGGCCCAGGCTCTCCAAGGCCTTCACCCGCTTGGCGAACTCGGCCGGATACAGGACGTTGGCGGGCTCGGACACCAGGTCGCGCGCGAAGATCACGCCGTCGGCCACCGCCGACAGCGGCTCCAGCGCGGCTTCGGCGCCCCGCAGGTCGGTCGTGACCACGCGGATGGTGGTGATCGACGGAATCTTGTCGGCCTTTTGCGTCGTGCGATATTTGTCGAAGCGATAGGCGGCCAGACGCGCGGCGAAACCGACGCGGGCGGCCTGCTCAGGCGACAGGTCCGAAGCGTCGATCGTCAGCACCTCGGCGCCCGACAGCTTGACCGTCGCATAGGCGTTGCCGCCGAAGGCCTCGACCGCCAGATCGTCCAGCTTGTCCTTGGCGCCGGCGCCGACCAGCAGAACGGCGTCCGCCTCGACGCCCGCCGGCGCGGCGATGCTCAGGCTCTGCCCGGCCTTGCCGGAGAAACGCCCCTTGCCCGCCGCCTTGGTCAGGGCGCCGTTGGCCTTTCCGTCCAGCACGGTCCCGGCGGCGGTGAAGGTGCGATCTTCAAAAACCGGAACGGCCAGGATTTCGGCGGCGTCCACGGCGGCGACGAATTCGATCTTCATTCAATCAACTCCAGCCAGGCCCCACCCGGCGTCTGCAAACAGCAAAATGACAACGGCGCGTCTGCTTGTCGCGGACGCGCCCTGATGTGCTACTAGATGCGCCTCAATGTCGCCGCCTGCAACCGGGCGAAGTCCATCCGCCCATGACCCTGATTCAAAGATACCTTTTTCGCCAGATCCTGTTTCCTGTGATCGCCGCGTGCGCAGCGCTGGCGGGAATCGGGATTCTGAGCCAGAGCCTCGACCAACTCCAGGTCATCGTGGAGCGGGGTCAGAGCGTGTGGATCATGGTCAAGCTGACCCTGCTCGCCCTGCCGCAACTGCTTTCGGTGATTCTGCCGATCGGCCTTTTCGTCGGCGCCCTGATCGCCCTGACCCGTCTGCAACGCGAGCAGGAGCTGACGGCGGCCTTTGCGGGGGGCATGACCCGGTGGCAGGTCATATCGCCGGCCGCCCGCATCGCCGTGCTGGTCGCCCTGGTCACTCTGCTGGTCAATGTCTTCATTCTGCCCTGGGCGCAGCAGGAGGCGCGGCGTCAGGCGTTCGACATCCGTACCGACCTCGCCGCCCTGCTGGTCGAGGAAGGCCAGTTCGTTCAGGGGCCTGACGGCCTGACCGTCTATGTGCAGCAGATCGAACAGAACGGTCTGTTGAAGAACCTGTTCGTCTATCTGGACGACAAGGACAAGGTCACGACCTGGAACGCTTCCGAGGCGCGCTTCAGCCGCGACGCCGGCGGCATTCCGATCCTGACCATGATCGACGGCTCGGCCCAGCGCTATTCGTCTGGCGGTGTGCTGGAGACGCTGTCGTTCGGGCGGTACGATTTCTCTCTCGCGCCCTTCGTCGGGGTGACCGACACCATTCGCTACAAGCCGACCGATCTCTATCTGCGCCAGCTGCTGAACCCGACGGCAAAGGTGCTTGAGGTCGCCGGCTCGCGTGGCGAGCTATTAGCTGAGGCGCATTCGCGGCTGGCCTCGCCGCTCTACGCCATGGTCGCCATGGCGCTGGCGCTTTCGGCCATCCTGGGCGGCGCCTTCAGCCGCACCGGCTATACCTTGCGCATCGCCAAGGCGGCGTGCCTGTTCCTGGTCCTGCGCGTCATCGGCTACGGCCTTGTCGCCGCCAGCGCCTGGAACGGCTGGATGAACGTGCTCCAGTACGTCGTGCCGATCGTGGCTATCGTCGTCGCCCTGCGGGTTTTGTTCCGCGCGCTGAAGCCGCGTCGCAGTCGGACCACCGCCGCCCTGCGCGATCTGAAGGCCAAGTTCGCATGACCGCCATCGCCGCCTCCGCCCGTCGCTCGCCGCATATCCCCCGTCTCGGCGGCATCGAACGCTATGTGCTGGTCCAACAACTGAAGTCGCTGGGCGTGGCCCTGGCCGTGATCTCGGCCCTGGTCATGCTGATCGACTTCGTCGAGGTCTCGCGCGGCGTCGGCTCGGCCCAGGATCTGTCGGCCGTGCGCATCTTCGGTCTGGTTCTGCTGAAGTCGCCCTCCGTCATCGTGCAGTTGATGCCGTTCGTCTTCCTGTTCGGCACCCTGTCGGCCTTCATCAGCCTGAACCGCCGCAGCGAACTGATCGCCATGCGCGCGGCGGGCGTCTCCGCCTGGCGTTTCGTCCTGCCGGCGGCCGGCATGGCCTTCGTGCTGGGTGTGCTGACCGTCACGGTCTTGGGTCCGATGGCCTCGGCCGGCGACGGTCTGTGGCAACGCGAGCGCGCACGGATTTCCGGCACGGCGCCCGGCGGCGACCCCAAGGAGGCGATCTGGCTGCGCGAGGGCGACGATCAGCGCCAGATGATCATCCGCGCCGGCCAGCAGGACCGCGCCAACGCCCGACTGCTGAACGTCAGCTTTTTCATCTACACCACCGCCCCCGGCGGCGGCCGCACCTTCTCCGAACGGATCGACGCCAAGTCGGCGTCGCTGAACGCCGGCAGCTGGCGCCTGACCGATGCCGTTGGCGCCCAGATCGGCCAGCGCGCCGTCACCTATTCCAGCCTGACCCTGGTCTCCAGCCTGGCGGACGACGAAGCGTTCGAGCGTTTCGCTCGACCGCAGGCCACGCCCTTCTGGTCGCTGCCCAACCAGATCAGCCGAATCGAGAACGCCGGCTTTACATCGACCGCCTATCGCCTGCGCTTCCAGCAACTTCTGGCCACGCCGCTGGTGTTCGCCGCCATGTCCATCCTGGCCGCCGCCTTCTCGCTGCGGCTGATGCGTTTGGGCGACCTGGCGCGCATGAGCGTGGCGGCCGTGGTGCTGGGCTTCGCCTTCTTCTTCCTGAACCAGTTCTCGTCCGCGATGGGATCGGCCGAGGTCGTGGCGCCCTTCGTCGCCGCCTGGCTGCCGCCTGTTCTTACCGCGCTCGCAGCCTTGACCTTGCTGTTCTATACCGAAGACGGCTAATCGGGCGCTCGCTTCTCAGACTACGGATGGCCTATGCAGGGTGATCGGCGCTTCGACGCTTTCAAAGCAAGGCTTCTCGCCGGTGCGGCCCTGGTCGCCTGCGCGCCCTTGGCGACGCCCGCATGGGCGCAAACGACCCCGCCAGCCGCTGCCGCGCCTTCCGACGGCCTGCCGCCCGAAGCGGTCTATGTCGATGCCGACAATTCACGCCGCGAAGGCGACAACATCATCGTCAGCGGCACGCCCGAGAACCGCGCCTATGTTCGCACGCGCGGTCATGTGCTGCGCGGCGAGAAACTGTCCTATGATCTGAATGCCGGTTCGGCGACGGCCGAAGGCCGCGTCGAGGCCATCGCGCCCGACGGCACCGTGGTCTACGCCAGCCGTCTCGAGCTGGATGAGAACCTGGAGACCGGCGTCGCCGTCGATTTCGCCACGCGTCTGGCCAACGGCGCCAGTCTGATGGCCGCAACGGCTGTGCGCCGCAGCGAAAACGTCAGCGAGCTGAACTATGCGCGCTTCACCCCCTGCCCCATCTGTGACGACGGCGGTCCAAAGACGCCGACCATCTCCATCCAGGCGGAAAAGGTGACGCAGGACGAGCAGTTGCGCGCGATCCTTTATCGCAACGCCGTCTTCTACATCGGCCCTGTGCCCGTCTTCTACACGCCCTTCTTCGCCCACCCCGATCCCTCGGTGGAGCGGGCCTCAGGCTTCCTGGTGCCGATCGTCAACTACGACGAGGGTCGCGGCGTCTCCATCGAAGTTCCTTATCTGCACGTCGTGTCGCCGTCCGAGGACTGGCTGATCAGCCCGCAGATCAACACCAGGGTCGCGCCGCTGCTGAACCTGCAATGGCGGCGACGGTTCGCAAACGGCATGATCGTGGCGCGCGGCGGCTATACCTACGAGCGCGAGTTCGGCGACTTCGATCGGGACGGCGACGGCGATTTCGAAAGCAACGTCAAGTTCGGCGATCGCGAACACCGCAGCTATCTGTTGTCGCACGGCGAGTTCGATCCGGATGGCCCATGGCGGTTCGGCTTCACGGCCGAGCGCACCTCGGACAAGACGCTGTTCGACCGCTATGACGTGCGTTCTCCCTATCAGGACAACGGCCTCTACTACGGCGACCGCCGTCGTCTGATCAGCCAGATCTACGCCGAACATCAGACCGATCGGTCCTATGTTTCTGTCGCGGCCTTCTCGATCCAGAGCCTGCGCCTGAACCCGGCCTTCGCCGCGACGGACTTCCTCGACGCCAATGGCTTCAAGGTGTTCGAGGACGACGACACCCTGCCCCTGGTCGCCCCGTTGATCGATGCCCGCTGGGAACCGCGCGAGCTCGTCTTCGGCGGCCGGCTGCGCTTGAAGGGTTCGGCCGTGTCTCTCTACCGCGACGCCTTCGTCGGCGCGCCGATCCTGAACCCGGAGATCGTCCCGCCCGTCACGACAGGTCTGGCCGGCGTCGACAGCCGCCGCATTACGGGTCAGGTGGAATGGCGACGGGCGATCATTCTGCCGGTCGGCATGCGCGTGGAGCCGTTCGTCGACACGCGGGTCGATCTCTATTCCATGTCCGACCTGCCGCCGATGATGGGCGTCGACAGCGACGAGACGGTCAGTCGGTCCAGGTTCAGCGCGGGCGTGGACGTCACCTATCCGCTGATCAAACGCATCGCAGACGCCGACATCATCCTGGAGCCGGTGGGTCAGGTCTCGGTCTCCAACAAGGTCAGCCTGGACCGCCGCATACCCATCGAGGACTCCCAGGTTCTGGAACTGGACGAGTCGTCGCTGTTCCGCATGGATCGCTTCTCCGGCTATGATCTGCTGGAAGGCGGAGCGCGCGTGACGGCGGGCGGTCGCGCCACGATCCGCTGGGCTGAAGGTCGCAAGGCCAGCCTGTTCGTGGGACGCAGCTATCGCTTCGACCAGCAGGATGACTTCAAGACATCGATTCCCGACGATCCCGCGCGTCTCTATGACCCCACGGGCCTGGCCTCAGAGACCTCCGACTGGGTGATCCAGGGCGACTTCTCGCCGTCGGATCGCATCCGCAGTTGGTTCCATGCCACGGTGGACGGTTCGGGCGAGGTGCGCCGCGCAGAAGCGGCGCTGGACGGCCGCTGGGGTCGCCGTAACCTGGCCACCGTCAGCTACATTCTGGATCAGTCGAACCCCGTCGACGGGCCGCTGAACCGCAACTACGAGTTCGTCCAGCTGGCGGGTCAGCAGTTCGTCTTCCAGAACTGGGGCTTCACCGTCGCCGGCATCGCCGATCTGGACCAGAACGAGATCACGCGATCCGAAGTCGGCGTGCTGTTCGACGACGACTGCCTGCGGTTCGAACTGGGTTATCGGCGCGACAACACCCGCGCCCGGCCCGGCGGCCCGTCGGAAGGCATCTATGTGCGCCTAAACCTCGCCACTTTCGGAGGTTCAGGTTATGGACAGGGCGATATGCGTTGAGCATGACGCTTTACGGGGCGCGACCGCCTGCCGGCCTGGCTGGCGGACCGCTGTGAGGAATCAGGACGACCAATGGGTTTGATGCGTTATTCGACGGGGGCTGCGCTCGCGGCAGTCCTCCTCGCCGGTTCGGCCTATGCCCAAACGGCGCCCGCCCCGGCACAGACCCCCACGCCCGCGCAGGGCCCTGCGGCCGGCGCGCCGAATCCTGCGGCTGAAGAGGCGCCGACGACGGCGCGCACCGAGCCTCAGTTTGAAATGGCCGACGGCATCGTCGCCACGGTCAACGACAAGATCATCACCGGCTTTGATCTGCGTCAGCGTATGCTGATGCTGATCGCCTCATCCCAGGTTCAACCGACTGAGCAGAACCTGCCCGCCATTCAGCAGGCCGCCCTGAACGCCCTGATCGAGGATCGACTCAAGGATCAGGAGATGGCCAAGTTCGAGAGCCTGAAGGTCACGGACGAGGAAGTCGACGGCGAGATCGCCGAAATGGCCCGCGCCGCCGGCACGACGCCCCAGGCCTATATGCAGTTCCTGCAGCAGGGCGGCATCCAGCCCGCCGCTTTCCGTGACAACCTGCGCACCCAGATCGGCTGGAGCCAGCTGATCCCGGGCCGCTTCAACAGCCGCGCCCGCGCCAGCACTCTTCAGGTCGATCAGGAAGTCCGTCGGCTGAACGAGGCGGCCTCCAAGCCCCAGTTCCTGCTCGGCGAGATCTATATCGACGCCGCCCGGGTCGGCGGCGCGCAGGCGGCCCTGAACGGCGCTCGTCAGTTGGTGCAGCAGATCATCCAGGGCGCGCCGTTCCAGGCCGTCGCCCAGCAGTTCTCAGCCGCCCCTTCGGCCAGCGCCCGCGTGCCAGGCGATGCGGGCTGGGTGGTCAAGGATTCGCTCCAACCAGCGGTGCAGTCGGTGTTGGAACAGCTTCAACCTGGACAGCTGTCGAACCCCATCGTCGTCGATGGCGGCGTCTATATCCTGTACCTCCGCGACAAACGTGACGGCGCCTCCACCAGCCTGGTTTCGCTGAAGCAGGTCATGGTCGAACTGCCCGAAACCGCGTCGGAGGCCGATGTCGCGGCCGCGACCGCAAAGCTGGAAGGTCTGCGCAACGGCCTGACCTGCGACAACATTATCTCCCAGGCGCGCGCGACCCAAGGCGTCCTGGGCGCCGACCTCGGCGAATCCGACGTCGCCAACCTGGCGCCCCAGTTCCAGCAGTTCGCGCGCACCGGCGAAATCGGTTCGGTCTCGACGCCGATCCGCACCCCGCTGGGTCTGCACCTGGTCGCCGTGTGCGGTCGCCGCGTCGGCGGGCCGGAAGCGCCGAACCGTCAGCAGGTCGAAAACCGTTTGCGCGCCCAGAACCTTGCCGTGCTGGAGCGCCGGTATCTGCGCGATCTGCGCAGCGACGCCCTGATCGAGTTCAAATGACCCCAGCGGTCGCGCCTTCGGTCGTGACGCTGGGCGAACCCGCCGGCGTCGGGCCGGAGATCGTCGCCGCCGCCTGGAAAGCGTTGCGCGCCGAGCAGACGCCCTTCGCCGTCATCGGCGACGCCGCGCTGCTGCGCGCACAAGGCGTCGCCGTGGCCGAGGTCGGGGCTCCCTGTGACGCCGGCGGCCTGTTCGGCTCCGCCCTTCCCGTCCTTCATCGCCCCCTGCCCGCGCCGGTCCTTGTCGGATCGCCCGATCCGGCCAATGCCTCGGCCGTCGCGGACGGCATCGAGGAGGCAGTCAGCTTCGCCCTGTCCGGCGAGGCATCCGGCGTCGTCACCGCCCCGATCGCCAAGGCGCCGATGTATGCCTCGGGCTTTCGCTTTCCCGGCCATACTGAGTTCATCGCCGAACTGACCGCCGATGCGCCCTATGCCGGCACGCGCGGGCCGGTGATGATGCTGACGGCCCAAGACCTGCGCGCCTGCCTCGTCACCATTCACGTCGCCCTGGACCAGGTGCCGGAACTGGTCACGGCCGAGCGCGTCGCCCGCACCGCCCGCGTCGTCCACGAGAGCCTGAAACGCGACTTCGCCATCGCCCGCCCGCGCTTGGCCATGGCGGCCCTGAACCCCCACGCAGGCGAAGGCGGCGCCTTGGGTCTGCAGGAACGCGACATCCTGATCCCCGTCGCCGAACAGCTTCGCGCCGAGGGCATCGACATCACCGATCCCAGACCGGCCGACACCCTGTTCCATGACGAGGCGCGCGCGACCTATGACGCGGCCATCTGCATGTATCACGACCAGGCCCTGATCCCGGTCAAGACGCTGGACTTCTGGGGCGGGGTCAACGTCTCCCTGGGCCTGCCGATCATCCGCACCTCGCCCGATCACGGGACCGGCTTCGACATCGCCGGCAAGGGTGTCGCGCGTCCCGACAGCCTGATCGCCGCCATTCGCCTGGCATCGGAGATGGCGGCGGCCCGCGCCGCGCGCTAACAGGGCGTGTGACCGACCTTCCCTCTCTCCGCGAAACCCTCGACGCTCACGGCCTTTCGGCCAAGAAGAGCTTTGGCCAGCATTTCCTGCTGGACCTGAACGTCACCCGCAAGATCGTGCGTCTGGCCGGTCCGTTCGAGGGCCGCGCGGTGATCGAGGTCGGCCCCGGCCCCGGCGGCCTGACGCGCGCCCTGCTGGAATCCGACGCCGGCTCAGTGGTCCTGGTGGAAAAGGATCCGCGCTTCATTCCCCTGCTATCCGAGTTGGACGACGGATCCGGCCGCCTGACCATCGTCGAGGCCGATGCGCTGAAGGTGAAGGAGGCCGATCTGGTCTCCGGCCCGACCCATCTGGTGTCCAACCTGCCCTATAATGTCGGCACCGCCCTGCTGATCAAATGGCTGACCGGCCCGTGGCTGCCGCACAGCCTGACCCTGATGTTCCAGAAGGAGGTCGCCGAGCGCGTCGCCGCAGGGCCGGGCGAGGACGCGTACGGCCGTCTGGCGGTCATCGCCCAGGCCGTCTGCACCGCCCGCATCGTCATGCATCTGCCCGCCGCCGCCTTTACCCCGCCGCCCAAGGTGGCCTCGGCCGTCGTCCATCTGGTTCCTCTGGATGAGCGGCCGTCGCCGGAACGCCTGAAGAAGCTGGAACGCGTCACCGCCGCCGCCTTCGGCCAGCGCCGCAAGATGCTGCGGTCCAGTCTGAAACAACTGGGCGGCGCCGCCCTGTGCGAGGCCGCCGGCATTGAGCCCGACGCCCGCGCCGAAACCATCGATGTCGCGGGCTTCCTGCGACTGGCGGATGCCCTTCAATGACCGTCGAACCGTTCCGCGCCATCTCCGTCAGCCGCCTGGCGCATCAGCTCAAGAGCGAAGGCCGCTCGATCATCCATATGGAGTTCGGCCAGCCCTCGACCGGCGCGCCCGCCGCCGCCATCGCGCGAGCGCATCAGGTGCTGGACGCCGACGCGATGGGCTATTGGGAAAGCCCCGATCTGCGCAATCGCATCGCGCGCCTCTACGACGAGCGATACGGCGTCGCCGTCGATCCCAATCGCATCCTGCTGACCTGCGGGGCCTCGCCGGCGCTGGTTCTGGCGCTAAGCACGCTGTTCAGCCCCGGCGACCGGATCGCCCTGGCCCGGCCCGGCTATGTCGCCTATCGCAACACCCTGCGCGCCCTTCATCTTGAACCGGTCGAGATCGCCTGCGGTCCCGAGACCCGGTTCCAGCTCACCGCCGCCCAGCTTCAGGTGCTGAATCCTGCCCCTGCCGGCG
This sequence comes from Acanthamoeba sp. SK_2022c, assembly GCA_027944975.1. NCBI lineage: Eukaryota > Discosea > Longamoebia > Acanthamoebidae > Acanthamoeba > Acanthamoeba sp. SK_2022c. Next base: position 65,903 of record JANDKB010014178.1, on the reverse strand, counting down.
TCATCATCGCCACCCCGGCCAATCCGACCGGCACCATCATCCCGGACGCCGAACTCGCCGCCATCGCCGAGGTCTGCCGCGCGCGCAACATCGCCATCGTTTCGGACGAGATCTACCACGGTCTCAGCTACGTCGGCCCGACGCCCTCGATGCTGCAGTTTGCGCCCGACGCCTTGGTCATCAACAGCTTCTCCAAATACTGGAGTATGGCGGGCTGGCGCCTCGGCTGGCTACTGGTCCCGGAGGACCGGATCGACGCCGCCCGCGCCTATATCGGCAACATGTTCCTGACCCCGCCCAGCCTCAGCCAGCATGCCGGTCTGGTCGCCATGGACGCCATCGATGAGCTGGAAGGCCATATCCAGACCTACGCCCGCAACCGGCAGCTGATGCTGGAGGCCCTGCCCGCGCTGGGTCTGCGCAAGATCGCGCCCCCCGACGGCGCCTTCTACATCTGGGCCGACATCGGCCATCTGACGAACGACAGCGTGGCCTTCTGCGAGCAGTTGCTGCGCGATACCGGCGTCGCCACCGCGCCCGGCGTCGACTTCGACCCCGTCGAAGGCTGCCATTTCATCCGTTTCAGCTTCGCCGTCTCGACGCCGGAGATCGAAGACGCCTTGAGCCGCCTGCGTCCCTGGTTCGCAGCCCTGGCTTAAGCGGCCTTCACCTGCGCCGCCGTCGATGTCGCGCGGTGCAAGGCGTCGTAGAGCTTCTTCGGCTCCAGCGGCTTGGCCAGCCAGTCCGTCATGCCGGCCGCATAGCAGGCCTGCACCTGTTCGGCTTCCGTGCCCGCGCTGAACCCGATCACAGGAGCGTCCGCATTGGGCCCGTCCGATGCGCGCAAGCGGCGTGTCGTCTCATTGCCGTCGATGCCGGGCATATTCACATCCATCAGCACCACGTCGAACGCCTTTTCCGACAAGAGCGCCAGCGCCAGATGGCCGTCCGAGGCCGTGGTCAGATCGACATCCAGCGGCTGAAGCACAAGCGAGATCGTGCGGCGATTGATCTCATGATCGTCCACGGCCAGGACGCGAAGCCGCCGGGCCAGAACGGGCGCCGCCGTTTCCTGCCCGTCCAAAACCTCCGTCGGCTGACCCGCCGGCAGGTCGACGCGAAGGGTAAAGGCGGCGCCCTGCCCCGGCGTGCTCTCGACTATCAGATCGCCACCCATCAACCGCGCCAGTTCCCGACTGACGGTCAGGCCCAGGCCTGTCCCGCCATAGGTGCGCGCCACCTCGGCGGACCCCTGGGCGAAGGGGCTGAACAGCCGGCTCATCGCCTCCGGCGCGATGCCGGCGCCCTGGTCAGTGACGGTGAGGGTCAGACAATGTTTTCCATCGCCACCCGGCGCCGAGGCTTCGAGCCGGATCGCGCCCGTCGACGTGAACTTGATCGCGTTGGACACAAGGTTGTTGATGATCTGGCGCAGACGATAGGGGTCTCCGCGCAGCCACACCGCCTCGCTGTCCACGCCCGACATGTCCAGCGTCAGTCCCTTGTCCGCCGCTGGCGCGGTCCAGAACCGCACGGTATCGCGCATCAGATCGCCCAGCTCGAAGTCGCGGCTTTCCATCGTCATCGCGCCCGCTTCCATCTTCGAGTGGTCCAGCAGGTCGTTCAGCATGCCGGTCATCAATCGTCCGGCGTCAATGATCAGATCGGCGGTTTCCTCGCGATGTTCCAGCGACTTTCCATCTCGGATGACATGGGCGCCGGCCAGGATGGCGCTGACGGGCGTGCGCAGTTCGTGGCTGACGATCGCCGCCATGGCCGCGCGGTCGGCCATGGCCGCCTGCGCCTGTTCCAGCCGTGTTTCCGCCTCCGCCCGCGATCTCACCTCGGCTTCGCGCGATCCGTGCACCCGCCAGTAGATGTTCAACACCATGCCGACGAACAGAACGGCGGACAGGGTCATGACCACGACCCCACGGGTATCGCCCTGGATCACCTTGATCGCCGGCATCAAGGCCAGCGCCGCCAGATAAGGGCTGCCGCCGATGAAGAAGATCGTTCGTGAAGCGATGCCGGATGCGACGTTGGTCAACAGACCGCCCGCCATCGTCAGGGCGGCGAGCGTCACCAGCGCTGGGTGGTTGGTGGACCAGATCACCAAGGCCATGGCGGCATAGGTCGTCGCCATCAAGGTGGTGGACGCCAAGGCGACAAATGCGGAAAACGGGCTCTGCGATGGCTCGGCGCGTCTGAAGGGCGCCATGGCCCACAGTTCGAACGCCTGAGCCAGAACTGCGACCGCCAGCCACAGCGGGACCCATTGCAGCATCCCGGCTTCGGTCATCGCCCAACCGACGAGGGCGGCAAGCAGCAGCCTGACCGGGACCTGCTTGACCCTCTCCTTAGCGCTGCTAGCCAGAAGAGGCGCGATCGAATGAAGAAAACCCATGATACCCCCGGTCACCGCCTGACGTTAGGTCAAGAGGGCGAACAGGTCGTAAACCTGCGATACCGCGCCGCTACGGAACATTCCCTATGGCCGCGTTTACCGTCCGAAATCTTCTGGGCGGCAAAACAGCGTCAGTAGCGTAGCGTTGAGTACCCCACAGCGCCGCAGGTCCCCACGGCCTGTGGCGCTGTTTTTTTCAGACGGCTTCGTTCAGCAGGGCGGCCTTGTAGTCGCCGACCCACAGATTCCTGAACCGACGCGAACGCTCGGCGTGATAGATGTGGGCCAGTTCAGCGTAGGACCGGTCGAAATCCTCGTTCACCAGCACATAGTCGAAGGCGTCGCAGTGTTCGATCTCGCCCTTGGCGTTGGCCACACGGCGCTCGATCACGTCGTCGGCATCCTGTGAGCGGGTGACGAGACGACGACGCAGTTCTTCCAGGCTGGGCGGCAGGATGAAGACGCGCACGGCGTCCTCCGGGCATTTCTCGGCGACATCGCGTGCGCCCTGCCAGTCGATGTCGAACAGCACGTCGCGTCCCTCGGCCAGCGCCTTGTCCACCGGGCCGCGCGGGCTGCCATAGCGATTGCCGTGGACGTCCGCCCATTCCAGGAAGGCGTCCTCGTCGATCAGGCGCTGAAACTCGTCATGGCCGACGAAGTTGTAGTCGCGCCCATGCACCTCGCCCGGCCGGATGCCGCGCGTGGTCATGGAGACGGACAGCTCCAGCCCGCCATGATCGGCCATCAACCGGCGGCAAAGCGAGGTCTTGCCGGCGCCCGAAGGACTGGCGACGATCAGGAGGACGCCCCGGCGGGGGCTGCGTTCATTCGACATTCTGGACCTGCTCACGCAACTGTTCGATGACGGCCTTGAGCTCCAGGCCGATTCCGGTGAGCGCGGTCGTAGCGGATTTCGAGCACAGCGTGTTGGCCTCACGCATGAATTCTTGCATCAGAAAGTCGAGTTTCCGCCCGGCGGGCGCCGAGGCCACAAGCTGACGCGCCGAGGCGACATGAGCGGTCAGCCGATCCAGCTCCTCGCGCACATCGGCCTTTGTCGCCAGAGCGGCGGCTTCCAGGAAGATTCGATCCTCAAGCCCCGGCGCATCGGGCGCCAGTTCGGAGATTCGGCGGGTGAAGCGATCACGGATGGCCTCGACCTGCGCAGCCGCCTCGCCTTCCGCCTGGACGACCAGCGCCTCGATCCGAGCGATGAATTCGTCCAGCACCGGCGTCAGTTGCGCGCCCTCGTTCTGGCGTGACGCCTTCAGCGCATCCAGCGCCTCCTCGACCGTGCGGGTCATGGCCGCCTCGACCGCCGCCCGCGCCTCCGGATCATCCACCTCTTCGGGCGCCTCGATCACACCGCGCAGGGCTAGCAGGCCGTCGGCGGACGGCGGCGTTGCGCCGTCCTCGGCCAGTTCGTTCGCCAGCGTCAGATAGCGCGCCAGCACAGCGGCGTTGATCGTGACCGCCGCCTCACCAGCTTCGGTCCGCTTGGCCTGAACGCCGATGGTCACCTGGCCCCGCGCGAACCGCGCCTGGCCGGCCGCCTTGGCCGCACGCTCCAGCCCGTCGAAATCGTTTGGTCCACGGAGCCGGACCTCCAGATTGCGCCCATTGACCGAACGCGCCTCGACCGACCAGGTCCAGCCTTCGCCGGCCCCGTCGGCCCGGCCGAAGCCGGTCATGCCAGAAAGCGTGCTCATCGGGGCCCTTGCGTCGCGCCGGCCGGAAGGGTGATCGTCGCCTGACCGCTCTCGGCCGATGCGGCGGACGGCTCGGTCGTCATTGGCGCCGCACTGGTTCCCGGCGTGGCGGGCGGCGTGGCTTCGGGCGGCAAGCCCGCCTTCTGGCGCTCGATCTGACGCCACCGCGCGACGTTCTGCAGATGCTCGTCATAGGTCAGGGCGAAGGCGTGTCCGCCGGACCCATCGGCCACGAAGAACAGGGCCGGATCGGCCGGCGGGTTCAACACCGCCTTGACCGCCTCCTTGCCCGGATTGGCGATCGGCGTGGGCGGCAGCCCGTTGATCTGATAGGTATTCCACGGCGTGGGCGCCAGCAGTTCGGAGCGTCGGATGCCGCGTCCCAGCGGCCGTCCCTTGGTCACGCCGTAGACGATGGTCGGATCGCTCTCCAGCCGCATCCCCGCCCGCAGACGATTGGAGAACACCGCCGCCACACGCGGCCGCTCCGCCGCCAGCGCGGTCTCCTTCTCCACGATAGAGGCCAGGATCACCGCCTCCTCCGGCGTGCGCGCCACGGTCGCGGGCGACCTCTGGCTCCACAGCAGACGCAGGTTCTCGGTCGCCGCACGCTGCATCCGGTCGATCACCGACTGGCGGGTGTCCCCGCGCGAAACCTCATAGGTGTCGGGCCAAAGGCTGCCTTCCTCGGGCGTCTCGGCGACCGTCCCGGTCAGCACGGCCTCCTTGTTCAGGATGTCCACCGCCTGCAATGACGACCAGCCCTCAGGCAGGGTCACGAAATGGCGCACCACCCGCCCCTCGACCAGCAGATTCAGCACCCCGGCCAGCGACGTGCCAGACGGCACCTCGTATTCGCCGGCTCTCAGCCGCCGATCCGCGCCCGTCAGGGTGGCCGCCGCACGGAACAGGTCCGTCGAACGGATCACCCCCGCCGCCTTCATCCGCGCGGCGATGGCCGAGACGCCTGATCCGCTGGGCAGGGTGACGACCGTCGTCTGACCCTGCCGCGCGGACGGCCCCGGCGCATAATAGACCGCCCAGACGGCGATCAGCGCCACCAGCAGGAACAGGCCGAAGGTCGCGGACGCGGTCAGCAACGAGACCGTAAAGCCCGACCGCCCGCTGGATTTCTCGACCCGCCCGCGCCCGAACATCTCAGTCGACCTTCTTGAAGATCACCGAGGCGTTGGTGCCCCCGAAGCCGAAGCTGTTGGACATGGCCACGTCGATCTTCATCGGCTTGGCCGTGTTGGGGACCAGGTCGATGGGCGTCTCCATCTCGGGATCGTCCAGATTGATCGTCGGCGGCGCGATCTGATCGCGGATCGCCAGCACGCAGAAGGCCGCCTCGATAGCGCCCGCTGCGCCCAGCAGGTGGCCGGTCATCGACTTGGTCGAAGAGACGGTCAGGTTCTGGGCATGATCGCCGACCAATCCCTCGATCCCTTTCAACTCGATCCAGTCGGCCATGGTCGAGGTGCCGTGGGCGTTGACGTAGTCCAGGTCCGACGGCTGCAGACCGGCCCGCTTCAGCGCCGCCTTCATGGCCCGCACCCCGCCCTCGCCGTCCTCGGACGGGGCGGTGATGTGATAGGCGTCGCCGCTCATGCCGTAGCCCACGACCTCGGCATAGATTCTGGCCCCGCGCGCCTTGGCGTGTTCGTACTCTTCCAGCACCAGGATGCCGGCGCCTTCGCCCATCACAAAGCCGGCATGGCCGCGGTCATAGGGACGCGAGGCCTTCTCGGGCGTGTCGTTATAGGCGGTGCACAGCGCCTTGCAGGCTAGAAAGCCCGCGATGCCGATCGGTACGATCGAGCTTTCGGCCCCGCCCGCCACCATCACGTCAGCATCATCCAGCGCGATCATCCGCGCCGCATCGCCGATGGCGTGGGCGCCGGTGGCGCAGGCGGTCACCGCCGCATGGTTCGGCCCCTTCAGGCCATGGCGGATCGAGATCTGGCCGCCGGCGAGGTTGATCAGGGCGCTGGGGATGAAGAAGGGGCTGACGCGACGCACGCCCTGTTCCTTCAGCACGATAGCCGTGTCGGCGATGGGGCCCAGGCCGCCGATGCCGGAGCCGACCATCACGCCGGTGCGCTCCTTGTCCTCGTCCGTTTCGGGCTTCCAGTTGGCGTCGGCCAGGGCCTCGTCCGCCGCCGCGATGGCGTACAGGATGAAGTCGTCGACGCGCTTCCTGTCTTTGGCGGACATGATCTTGTCGGGGTCGAAGTCGCCTTCGCCGCCACCGCCGCGTCCATCCACGCTCGGCACTTCGCCGGCGATGGTGCAGCCATAGCCCTCGGTGTCGAAGGCCGTGATCGGACCGATGCCCGACCGTCCCTCGACGATGCCCTTCCAGCTCTTCTCGACACCCCAACCCAGGGGGGTCAGCAGACCGATGCCCGTAACGACGACGCGGCGCATGGTGCGTGCTCCCTTATCTCCAGCCCGACCCTTCGGAATCATCGCGGATTCGCGCGGGTCAGAAACAGTAAAGGCCGCCGGGCGTCTCCGCTAGGAGCGCCGGGCGGCCCTGTGAACCGTCAGCCTGTTCGGCCGATATCGGCGACTGAGATCAGCCGGCCGACTTTTCGTCGATGAACTTGACCGCATCGCCGACCGTCTGGATGTGCTCGGCGGCGTCATCCGGGATCTCGATGTCGAACTCTTCTTCGAAGGCCATCACCAGCTCGACGTTGTCGAGCGAGTCGGCGCCCAGGTCGTCGATGAAGCTGGCCTTTTCCGTGACCTTGTCCGGATCGGCGTCCAGATGGTCGATGACGATCTTGCGAACGCGCTCGAGGGTGTCGGACATGAGTGTCTCTCTGCCTGTTTGAAATCGCCGTAGAGGCGGGGGTAGCTCAGAAATCGCCGTCTCACGGCAGCGTTGGCGACGCAAGCCCGAAGGCTGTGATCGACAATGCATCCCTGCCCTTTAGCACAGCCTTTCGGGCAGGAAATAGTCTGTTGCGTGACGTGATGACGATCAGATCATCGCCATGCCGCCGTTCACGTGCAGGGTCTGGCCCGTCACATAGGCGGCTTCGTCGGACGACAGATAGACGGCGGCGGCGGCGATCTCGTCGCCCGAACCCAGACGGCCCGCCGGAATCCGGCCCAGAATGGTCTCGCGCTGCTGATCGTTCAGGACGTCGGTCATCGGCGAGGCGATGAAGCCCGGCGCGATGCAGTTGACGGTGATCCCGCGCGAACCGACCTCCTGGGCCAGCGACTTCGAAAAGCCGATCATGCCGGCCTTGGACGCCGAATAGTTGGTCTGGCCCGGATTGCCGGTCACGCCGACGACCGAGGTGACGCCGATGATTCGCCCGGAACGGCGCTTCATCATTCCCTTCACCGCCGCGCGGGTCAGGCGGAAATAGCTTTCCAGATTGACGGTCAGGACGGACTGAAAGTCTTCGTCCTTCATCCGCATCAGCAGGCCGTCCTTGGTGATGCCGGCGTTGGCCACCAGGATGTCCAGCGGCGCCCCCGCCGCCGTTTCGGCTGCGTTGACCAGATTGTCGACCGACTCGGGATCCGACAGGTTCGCCGTGGCGAAATGCGCCCGCTCACCCAGGTCCTTGGCTAGATCCGCCAGCACGGCCTCGCGCGTGCCCGACAGCACCACGGTCGCGCCCTGGGCATGCAGCGCACGCGCCACCGCCCCGCCGATCCCGCCCGTCGCGCCGGTCACCAGCGCGGTCTTGCCTGCAAGATTGAACATTTATGTCTCTCCGAAGTGGCGAGTGATTAGTGTCGAGGAGCGAGGAAAAGCAACGAGGCGAGGCGAACAGCTCGCCACTCGTCACTCACCACTCGCCACTCCCGTCGCGAAGGCTTCCAACTCTTCCGGCGTGTTCAGAGGCAGGGCCTCGGCGTCCGGTGCGATCCGCTTGGCCATGCCGGTCAGCACCTTGCCCGAGCCGATCTCGACGAAGCGGGTCACGCCGCCTTCGGTCGCCATCCATTCCATGCTCTCGCGCCAGCGCACCCGGCCGGTGACCTGTTCGACCAGCAGCCGACGGATGACTTCCGGATCGCTCTCGGGCCGCGCCAGGACGTTGGCGACGACAGGCACGACCGGCGCAACGATCTTCGCCTCGGCCAGGGCGGCGGCCATCTCGTCGGCGGCCGGCTGCATCAGCGGGCAGTGGAACGGCGCCGAGACGTTCAGCGGGATCGCCCGTGCGCCCAGTTCCTTGGCCTTCTCGATGGCCCGGTCCACAGCGGCCTTCTCGCCCGAGATGACGATGTTGCCGTTGTTGTTGTCATTGGCGACCACGCAGACACCGACTTCCGAACCGGCCGCCGCGGCCGCTTCCGCCAGCGCCAGATCGGTCTTGGGTCCGATCAGCGAGGCCATCGCCCCCTGCCCCACCGGCACGGCGCGTTGCATCGCTTGGCCGCGCAGCTTCAGCAGCCGCGCCGTATCCGACAGCGAGATCGCGCCCGCCGCCGCAAGCGCCGAATATTCGCCAAGCGAGTGACCGGCCACATAGGCCGCGCTCGCCACGTCAAAGCCGAACTCGGCCTTCAAGGCCCGGATCGCCGCCACGGACACCGCCATGAGCGCGGGCTGGGCGTTCTCGGTCAGAGTCAGCTGGTCCTCGGGGCCTTCGCGCATCAGCACCGACAGCTTCTGGCCCAGGGCCTCGTCCACCTCGGCGAAGATGTCGCGGGCGGAGGCGAAGGCGTCGGCCAACTGCGCGCCCATGCCGACGGCCTGGCTGCCCTGTCCCGGAAACAGAAGTGCGAGGGTCATCGACCGCTCCCTGAATCATTGATCAAGAGCGCGGACCCGTAAGCCCAGACTTACCCGAGGGCAAGCGAAGGCGATGCGTGCTTTTGCGTCGACCGTTTCTACGACCGCGGGGATGTTGCCTCAAGAGCGCCTAGCGGCGCCCGGATTTTGTGAGCAGTCGATCGCGCGCAGCGTTGACGCGCGTCGCCAGCCCCTCCGTTCCGCCCTGATCGGGATGGGCCCGGGCCATCGCGCGTTTCCAGGCCGCGCGGATTTCCGCCTCGGTCGCGGCTGGCCCGACGCCCAGCACGGCGCGAGCGTCAGCCTCGCTAATGGGTTCGGATCGGATGACCGGCCGCATGCGGGAGGACCAAGCCAGATAGAGTCCTGCCCCGGCCAACGCCGCCGCCGTCAGCCACGACCCACGAAACGCCGCCAGCGCGCCGCCGGCCAGCAGAACTGCGCCCAGCAGGGTCGCCGTCACGCGCCAGTGAGCGCGTCCGCGTCGCTCGGTCTGTCGCCCCAGCCGCACCAGCGCCCAGACGGCGATCGCCGCCAGGGCCAGCCAGATCAAACCCATCAGGCGATCAGGCCGCCACGTCCAAAGGGCTGAGGACCTGCTCCAGACCCATGGCCATCATCAGATTGCGCATCTCCTGACGCGCAGCGACGTGGGCCAGGGACACCGCGACCGGCCGAATGTCGTTCGACAGGTCCGCCACCGTCAGGCCGAAGGGGAACAACTCGCGATAGATGACCCGGTCCCGCAGGCCCGGACCGACGCGGAAGCCGACGCGTTTGGCCAGCTTGGTCATCCGTTCTTCCAGACGCTTGCGGTTGCGGGCCTCCGCGACGGCGAGGCGATTGGTGACCACCAGCCAGTCGATCGTCGCGTGGCGACCCTGGGCGATGGCGCGCTGCTTGCGCGCCTCCCAGACGCTCTCGGAATAGATCGAGGGTTTCAGCAGTTCCAGGGTGACTGGATCGACGTCGCCCAGCAGGTCGAAATCGACGAAGCTGTCGTTCATCGGCGTCACGATCTGATCGGCGCGGGCGTGGGCGGCGCTCGAAACGGCCGTGTCTCCCCCGGGCGTGTCGATCAGGATGCAATCGACGCCCCGCGCCGCCGCCTCGTCGAAGGCGCGCTCGAAGGTCGCGATCTGATCGGCGACATCCGCCTTGGCCAGGGCCTTGCCGTCGCCCATGTCGGGCACGAAGGGCTGGGGAAGCTCGTGACCGTTCGCGGCCAGCCAGGCGGCGCGGTTCTGGAAGAAGCGCTGCATCGAGCGCTGGCGCAGGTCCAGATCGATGATCGCCACCGAGCGCCCAGCGTGCAGCAGGCCGGTCACGATGTGGATGGCCAGGGTGGACTTGCCCGCCCCGCCCTTTTCGTTGCCGAGGACGATCACATGCGGCTGCGTCATTCGAGGGAATCCTCTGTGCCGACCGCGCGACTCAGACTGCGCGGTCCTAGGTCCACAGAGACTCGGCCTCAAAGCGCCAAACGTCAACGGAACCTTAACGCAGACCTGTGGACGGCGAACCGGGGTCGGTCAGCTGTTACGCGCGCACCAGGCGTCGCCGACAGCGGCGGAGCGGCAGACCGCAGCCGCGGTTTCGGTGGATACCGGCCCGACCTTCAGCCGCGTCAGCCGACGGCCGCCCACCTCGACCTCCTGATAGATCGGCGACAATCCTGACAGGTCTGATTTGGCCTTCATCCGATCCCAGGCCTGACGCGCGCCGGCCGCGCTGGAATAGGCGCCCAGTTGGATCGTTTGCCCGGTTTCCGGCGCCGCCGTGAGACTGGCGGGACGCAAGACGGGGGCCTGCACCCGCGAGATCGCCTCATCCGCCACGGCTTTGACAACCGCGGGCGAGGCAGCCCGTACGACTGCGTCGCGTAGGCCTGTATCGTCGCCGACGGGGCGAAGGCCTGCCTGGACGTCCCGGGCGTCCCACATGGCGTGCGGATCCATGACCGCCACCTTGACCGGCGTGAAGCGCACGGGCCGGAGTCCGGCCTTTTCAGCTACGGCATGCCGGGTTTCGCGCTCGCGCGCCGAGAGTGGAATGTCGATCGCCGCGACGGTCTCGGCCATTGTGCTGAATCGATGGGGATCGCTGTCCACCGCGCCGCAGCCGGCGACGGCGAGGCTGCTGGCGAAGGCCAGGGCGATCAGAACTGGACGGGTCGCTTCTGCGGGCGTCATAAGCACGACCCTAGAGCCCAGACTTTGCAGTCTGGTGCATCAACAGGCTTAAGCGGAAAGGTTAATCGCTTCATCATGATAGACGCCGCCCCCCCGTTCCCTTCTTTGGCCGTCGTCCGCGCCGTCGCCGAGCTGCGGGCGATCGTCCGGGACTGGAAACGTCAAGGCCTGAGCGTCGGCATGGTTCCGACCATGGGCGCCCTGCATGAAGGCCACCTGACCCTGGTGCGCGAGGCCGCGCGCCGCGCCGACCGCGTCGTCGCCTCCAACTTCGTCAATCCGACCCAGTTCGCGGCGCATGAGGATCTGGGCAAATACCCTCGCCAGCAGGAAGAAGACGCCCGTCTGCTGTCCGGCGCCGGCTGCCACCTGATGTTCGCGCCCTCAGCCGACGCGATGTATCCGGAAGGCTTTGCGACCAGCGTCGCCGTCGCAGGGCCGGCGCTGGGTCTCGAGGGTGATTTCCGGCCTCAGATGTTCGGTGGGGTCGCCCTGGTCGTCACCAAGCTGTTCAATCAGGTGCAGCCTGATGTCGCGGTCTTTGGCGAAAAGGACTATCAACAGCTGATGGTCGTACGGCGGTTCGTGCGCGATCTGGACCTGCCGGTCGAGATCGTCGGGGCGCCGACGGAGCGGGACGGCTGGGGCCTGGCCCTGTCGTCACGCAACGCCTATCTGTCGGAGGCTGAGCTTGAGACCGCCCGCCGGTTGAACGGCATTCTGGCGGAGGCCGGCGTCCATGCCTCAAGCGGCCGCCCCCTGCCCGGCGTCGAGCGTGAAGCCTATGCCGCGCTTCTGAAAGCCGGGTTTGATCGGGTCGATTACGTCGCCATCCGACACGCCGAGGACCTGACGCCGTTCCGCAACGACATCGTCGACGCCCCCGCGCGCATCCTGGCCGCCGCCTGGCTGGGCAAGACGCGACTGATCGACAATATGGCGGTCTGAAACGACAAGGGCCGCATCCATTCACCGGATGCGGCCCTGTAAGATCAGCCGATCGCGCCGACACAACCCTCTGCGTCGCCCGGCGCCAAGTCGGCGTCGGTCAGGGCGATGGTCCAGCCGTGATGCGTGTTCAGCCCCCAGCGCCGCGCGCCGCCGCCGTCGCCGGCGTCCCCACCGGCGGTGACCACCACGCGTCGGCCCTTGGGCAGAGCCGGCGGATCGATCTTGCCGACCGCCAGAGACGTCGGGGTCTCGCCGCCGTAACCGTCGAACACGCTCAGCATCGACCATTCGCGACGCAGGCCCATCCACCAGGCGTCTTCTGTGTTGATCGCCAGCACGGCGATCCCGTGGCCTTCGGCGGCGAAGGCCAGAGCCTTTTGCGGATCGCGCACCATCTTGATGTCGGCGGCGGCGCCGAAACGCAGGCGCGCGCCGTCATAGGCGCGGGTCGGTTCGATCGGGGCCCAGACCTGGACCTGAAGCCGGCCCTGGCGCGCCAGGCCCCAGCCGACGATCTCGCGCCACAGATGTTCGACCGCCTCGGCGTTCTCGGGCTTGGCCTGCTTCAGCATACGCGAGAGGACGGTCTGCTCGCGATCGGGACGCAGCTTGGTGTGCGGTCCCGTGGGCGCATCCTTGGCGCGGCCGACGGTGGCGGCGATGGCCAGACGTTGCTCGAACAGCGCCAGGATCTGATCGTCGATGCCGTCGATCTCGGCGCGCAGCGCGGCCAGCGCCTGCTGTTCGGGGGTCAGGTCGGCCATATCAGGCCAGACTTGCTGAAGGTTGGAATGGGGCATGGAAAAGGGCTTTCGGCATTCTGGGATTCGATATGTGCAGGAGCGAACAGCCACTCTGGTCCAGAGCGGTCGCCGGTGAAGCAGTCAGGGACGGAGTGCGCCCGACGCCTCAGCCGGCGTATCGAAAGCCGTAAAAGCCGTAGCCGAAATAGAGGCCGGAAACCGCGCGCGAACGGTCGAAAGAAACAGAAAGAGCGCGCAGGCGGGACATGGTCCGGTTCCGGTTTATGCGGATCGTGTTGCGACCCGTGGATGTCTTAAGGACGCAAAGACCGTGCGCCGTCAACCCTCAGGAAAGCTCAACAGGACAAAACGCGTCTGATTATCGCCGGAATCCTGCAAGTCGTTGCGCAGGATCGACAGGCCGTACACCTCGGCGGCGCCGACCGGGGCGATGGCCGCCCGTGTGGGATCGCCCGCTTCGGCGACATCGCGCGCCGCGCCTGCGGTATCGAAATGCTCGACCACTTCGACATTCAAACCAGCCAGCGTGTCCTTGCACTGAGCCAGGGCGATGGGGTGGCTCTCGACCGTGCGGATATCGGACAGACGCGCGCCGTCGATCGCCATCAGTGCATGACGGATCGGCCGCCAGACCTGAGCGACCGGCTCCACGCCAAGCGCACCGACCAGCGTCGCCGCCGGCTCGACCACGCCGATGGTCGAGTTCTCGACAGGGATCAGGGCGCAACCGCAGTCGCCGGCGCGCAGCGCATCCAGGGCCTGGGCGAAGGTTTCGAACGCCACAGCCTCGTCCCACGGACGCAGGGCCAGACAGGCCTCATGGCTGAACGATCCGGGCGCGCCCTGATAGGCGACCCGGCCGGGCTTTTCCTCAGTTGGAGCCGCTGATTGCATCGATCACTCCCTCGGTCTCGGATCGATCTGGCGCTGCCTCGGTGGCGTCACCGTGACCGGATCGGCCCGCATTTGGGGCGCTGACGACGGCTAGGCCGCCGCCGACTGCGCCACCCGTCCGGCCTTCAGCCGCTCCGCGACCAGGAAGGCCAGTTCCAGCGCCTGATCGGCGTTCAGGCGCGGATCGCAGTGGGTGTGATAGCGGTTGGACAGATCGTCCTCCGTCACCGCCTGGGCGCCGCCGATGCATTCGGTGACGTTCTGGCCGGTCATTTCCAGGTGGACGCCGCCGGGGTGGACGCCTTCCGCCTCGGCCACGTCGATGAAGGTCCGGACTTCGCCCAGGATGCGGTCGAAGGGCCGGGTCTTGTAGCCGTTGCCGGCCTTCAGCGTGTTGCCGTGCATCGGGTCGATGGACCAGATGACCTTGCGGCCCGAGGCCTTCACTTCGCGCATCAGCCTGGGCAGGCGCTCGCCCACCTTGTCGTGACCGAAGCGTCCGATCAGCGTCAGACGACCCGAGACATTGTCCGGGTTCAGGGCGTCGATCAGGGGCAGCAGATCGTCGGCCGTCATCGTCGGCCCACACTTCACGCCGATGGGGTTCTTGATCCCCTTCATGAACTCGACGTGGGCGCCGTCCAGCTGACGCGTGCGCTCGCCGATCCAAAGCATATGGGCCGAGGTGTCGAACCATTCGCCCGAACCGCCATCCAGACGCGTCAGGGCGCTTTCGACGTTCAGCAGCAGGGCCTCGTGGCTGGTGAAGACCTCGACCCGGCTCAGGTCCGGATGGGTCTCGGGCGTGACGCCGACCGCCTCCATGAAGGCCAGGGCCTCGGTGATCTTGTCGGCCAGCTCGCGGTACTGGGCGCCGGCGGCGTTGTCTCCGGCGAAGCCCAGGGTCCAGCGATGGATGTTGTACAGATCGGCATAGCCGCCGCCCGCAAAGGCGCGCAGCAGGTTCAGCGTCGAGGCCGACTGGTTGTAGGCGCGGATCAGACGTTGCGGATCAGGCGCGCGCTCTTCCGGCGTGAACCCCATGCCGTTGATGATGTCGCCGCGATAGCTGGGCAGTTCGACGCCGTCGATCTCTTCCAAGGGCGACGAGCGGGGCTTGGCGAACTGGCCCGCGATCCGCCCCACCTTCACCACCGGCTTGCGTCCGGCGAAGGTCAGGACGACCGCCATCTGCAGGATCAGGCGGAAGGTGTCGCGGATATTGTCGGTCGAGAACTCCTTGAAGCTCTCGGCGCAGTCGCCGCCCTGAAGCAGGAAGGCGTCGCCCCGCTCCACCTGCGCCAGCTTCGACGTCAGGCGCCGCGCTTCGCCGGCGAAGACCAGCGGCGGCAAGGCGCGCAGTTCGTCTTCCACCCGCGCGAGGGCGGCAGGATCCGGATAATCCGCCGGCATATGCAGGGCGGTCTTGGTTCTCCAGCTTTCGGGGGTCCAGCGTGTCATCGCGCAAGAATAGGACTTCGCGCCTATTCAAACAACGAAAAGCCAGGCGGATTTTGCCGCGAAATGTCAGTCTTCCGAAGAAGGCGACTTTTCCGCCGCAGCTTCAGCCTTGCGTTCGGCCTTGGCCGCCGCCTTTTCGGCCGCTTTCAGCGCTGCGGCGCGCTCGCGTTCCTGACGCTCGAAGCTGTAGTTGGGTTTGCGAGCCATCGGCGTCCTCGTCTCATCTCGTGTTCTGGCGGTGAAGGTGGCGAGGCAGGGAGCCGGACGCAATCGCCAAATCCAGCACCCTGCAAAAGCGGCTCACAGCAGTCTTTCCTTGCGCGTCAGAATCTTGGCGGCGGCGTCGAAGGCGATGAACAGGCGGGCTAGAAGGGTCATGGGCTCTGAACGCTTGGCCCTATTCGATGTTCAGTCCCGCGAACCTTCGTCGCACCCGAAAGGCAGGCGCCCATGTCGACCCAATCCATCCTCCTCGGCGGTGTCGAAGCCGGCGGCACCAAGTTCATCTGCGGCGTCGCCGCCGCCGACGGCGTGATCATCGACCAGATTCGTATTCCGACGACCTCGCCCGACGAGACGCTGGATGCGGTCGCGGCCTTCTTCGTCGACGCTCAGTCGCGACACGGCCAACTTTCTGCTCTGGCGATCGTCAGTTTCGGCCCTCTGTCGTTGAAGCCCGACGCGCCGGATTTCGGCGCCATCACCAGCACGCCCAAGCCAGGATGGAGCGACGTCAACCTGTTGGCCCGTCTACGCCGCCGCCTCGATGTTCCAATGACGCTGGACACAGACGTGAACGGCGCGGCCGTGGGCGAACGCCTGTTCGGCAGCGGGCAAGGACTGGAAAGCTTCTGCTACGTCACGGTCGGCACCGGCGTGGGGGTCGGGGTGATGATCGACGGCGCGCCGCATGGCGGGGCGAACCATCCCGAAGCCGGTCATATCCGACTGCCTCGCGCCAAGGGCGACGAGACCTTCTCGGGCGTCTGCCCCTTCCACGGCGACTGCTTGGAAGGCCTGGCGAGCGGGCCGGCGCTGCAAGCGCGCTGGGACGCGGCCGCCGAGACGTTTTCTCACAATCATCCGGCCTGGCCGATGACGGCGGAGTATATCGCCGGGCTGTGCACCAACCTGACCTACACGCTGCGGCCGGAGCGAATCATCATCGGCGGCGGCGTGATGCAGCCGCACATGTACGATCTGGTCAGACAGGCTCTGGTGAGACAGCTTGGCGGCTATGACGCAAGCCTGCGGGGTCTGGATATGAAGACCTATATCGCGGCGCCGACCGCGGGTGTGTCCGCAGGCCTGATCGGCGCATTGGCCATCGCCTACCGTTCTGTCACAGGCGAGTGGCCCAAGGACTGGGCGACGCAAGGCCAGGGTCAAAATAGAGTGGAGATGGTGGACGCGACAGGGATTGAACCTGTGACCCCCTCGGTGTGAACGAGGTGCTCTCCCGCTGAGCTACGCGTCCTTGTCTTGCGGAGGCGGCGACATAGCCCGGTCGCCGTCCCCGCGCAAGCGCCTGTTTCAGATTCCGGCGGCGCGAACGCCTTCGGGCGTATCGGCTTCCGGGTCGCCCGGCAGCCAGGCGACGTGACCGTTGTAGATGTCCTGGTTGAGGATGCCCTCTTCCTTGGCGACCAGCACCGGCACCAGCATCTGTCCGGTGACGTTGGTCGCGGTGCGCATCATGTCGATGATCCGGTCGATGGCGACGATATAGCCGATGCCTTCCAGCGGCAGGCCGGCGGTCGACAGGGTCAGGGTCAGCATGACGATGCTGGTCCCCGGCACGCCGGCCGTTCCCAGCGACCCGAGCACCGCCGTCAGGCCGATGAGGACGTATTGGGTCAGCGTCAGATCGATCTTGAAATACTGGGCGATGAAGATCGAGGCGATGGCCGGATAGATGGCCCCGCACCCGTCCATCTTCACATTGGCCCCCAGGGGCACGGCGAAGGCGGCGTAGGCCTGGGGCACGCCCAGCCGTTCGACCGTCTGGCGAAGAGTGATCGGCAACGTCCCCAGCGAGGATGAGGTCGCAAATGCGGTCTGCTGGGCCGCGAAGGCGCCGCGGAAGAAGCTGGTCACCTTCAGCCCATGCACCTTCAGCAGGCCCGAATAGACGATCAGGATGTGGAACAGGCAGGCGGCGTAGATGGCCAGGATGAACTTCACCAGGGGCAGCAATGCCTCCCAGCCGTAGCCGCCGACGACCGATCCGATCAGACCGAACACGCCGATAGGCGTCAGTTGGATCACCCAGCGGGTGATGCGGAAGATGATGGCCGCGCCCTCATCCACCAGACGCCGAACGCCCTGCGCCCGGTCGCCCAGCGCCACCAGGGCCATGCCGACAAGGGCCGAGAAGAAGATGATCTGCAACACCTTGCCTTCGGCCAGGGCCGCGAACGGATTGGTCGGCACGACGCCGATCAAGACTTCCAGCGGGGTCGGGATTACGCGCTCTTTAACCTCGCCCAGCGGCAGGTTAGACAGGCCGACGCCCGGATTGATGATGTGACCGAAGGCGAAACCCACCAGCACCGCCAGCAGCGACGTAATGGCGAACCAGAGGATGGTCCGCACCCCCAGCCGCACGGCCCCCGCTCCTTCCCCCAGCTTGGCGATGGAACTGGCGATGGTGAACAGCACCAGCGGCGCCACCACCATGCGGATCAGGTTCAGATAGACGTCGCCGATCGGCTGAAGCCAGGTCTCGGCCCGCTCGCGCAGGATCAGCCCGGCGATGATGCCGAGGATGAAGCCGGCGGCGGTCCGCTGCCACAGCGGGATCTTGAAAAAGCGAGCGAGCATGACGGCACTTTCAACAGGGGTGCGCCAATCTGTCCATCGCCATGCCGATCCGCAACCGCAGCAGCGATCATTTAGCCGACAGATTTCCTGTCGGCTGGCTTCAGAATTTCAGCGCCCGCCTGACGTAGAAGTCGGAGAGAATGCCGTCGATCGCCTCTTCCACGTCCTCGAAGTCATCGATCAGCACGTCCCCACCCAGGTCTTCGACGGGCGTCGGCGTAAAGCCGAAGGTCGTAAGAATGCAGGGCATGCCGGCGTCTCTGGCAGCGTCCGCGTCCGGCGCGGCGTCTCCCACCATGATGGCCCGTTCGGGATCGCCGCCCGCGATGGCGACGGCCTCCTTCAGATGGGCGCCTGAGGGCTTGCGCGCGCTGACCCGATCCGGGCCGACGATGGCGGCGAAATGTCGGGTCAGGTCCAGCTTGCCCAACAACAGCTCCGACAGGTCCGAACGCTTGTTGGTGGCCACGACCAGGATTGCGCCCCGCTCGCTGAGCCGCTCCAGCGTCTCGACCACGCCCTCGAAGGGCTGCGAGCCGTCGGAGATGTGGGCGGCGTAATCGACAAGGAACCGCTCGAACAGTTCGTCGGACTTGGCCCGCTCGACCGGCGCGCCGGCGGCTTCGAAGCCGTGCACCAGCAGCGCCCGCGCGCCCGATCCGATTAGCGTCGAGGCGGACTCCATCGGCACGGGCGGCACCCCCTCCTCGACCAGCATCCGGTTTAGCGTGCCGATCAGGTCCGGGGCGGAATCGACCAGCGTGCCATCCAGGTCGAAGGCGATGGTCCAGCCTTCCAGGTCGCGATCGCTCATCCACATCTCCCGCTGGCCCGCATGATGGGCTAGATCGCAGGACGACTAGACTGCGAGACGATTCATGACCAGCCAGACGCGCGCCCGCGCCGCCATCATTCTCGCCGCCGGCCAGGGCACGCGGATGAAGTCGCCTCTGCCCAAGGTGCTGCACCCCGTCGCCCACCGCGCCATGCTGGACCACGCCATCGATGCGGCGGAAGGCCTGGGGTGCGAACGCATCGTCGTCGTGGTCGGCAATCACTCGCCGGAGGTCAGGGCCCATGTGGTCAAACGGCTGGGCGAGGCCGCCATTGCGGTCCAGGACCCGCCGCTCGGCACCGGCCACGCCGTGCGCGCCGCCGAACAGGCCCTGGCCGGCTTCGACGGTGAGGTGGTTGTCACCTATGGCGACGTCCCTTTGCTGAAAGCCGCCGACATCGAGCCGGTTTTCAACGCGGATGGCGTCACCGTCATCGGGTTCGAGGCGCGCGATCCCGGCGCCTATGGCCGTCTGATCGTCGAAGGCGACACCCTGACCGCCATCACCGAGGCCAAGGAGGCGTCGCCAGACGTTCTCGCCATCACTGCCTGCAACTCCGGCGTCATGGCCGCGCCCGCGGCCCTGCTCTTCTCGCTGCTGGCCGAGGTGAAGAACGAAAACGCCAAGGGCGAATACTATCTGACGGATGTCGTCGCTCTGGCGCGGAAGGGCGGCCACCCGACCCGCGCCGTCTTCGCCGCAGAGGACGCGGTGATGGGCGTCAACTCCCAGGCCGAACTGGCTCAGGCCGAGGCCCTGTTCCAGAGCGTGCAGCGTGACACCTTCCTGGCGGCCGGCGTGACGATGGCGGCGCCCGAAACCGTCCATTTCGCCTGGGACACCCAGATCGGCGCCGGAACCGTCGTCGAACCCTTCGTGGTCTTCGGCCCTGGTGCGGTCATCGAGGGCGGCGCGCGCATTCGCAGCTTCAGCCATATCGAGGGCGCGCGTGTCGCGGCCGGGGCCGAGGTCGGTCCTTACGCGCGCCTGCGTCCTGGCGCGGACCTGGCGACCGGGGTCAAGGTCGGCAACTTCGTCGAGGTCAAGAACGTGAAGATGGCGGAAGGCGCCAAGGCCAATCATTTGGCCTATCTGGGCGACGGCTCGGTCGGCGCCGGCGCCAACGTCGGCGCAGGCACGATCTTCTGCAACTACGACGGCTTCAACAAGGCGCAGACCCAGATCGGCGCCGGCGCCTTCGTCGGATCGAACTCCAGCCTGGTGGCGCCTGTCGTCATCGGCGACGGCGCCCTGATCGCCTCCGGCTCTGTCATTACCGAGGACGTGCCCGCCGACGCCATGGCCTTCGGCCGCGCCCGCCAGACCCTCAAACCCGAAGCGGCCGCGGCTTTCCGTGTCCAAGCCAAGGCCAAGAAGGCTGCGAAATCCAAATGAGCGACCTCCAGAAGAAGAACGCCGGCGAGGCGGCCGCCGCCCATGTCGAGGCGGGCATGATCGTCGGGCTGGGCACCGGCTCGACGGCAGCCTGGTTCGTCAAGGCGCTGGCGGCGCGCAACCTGCCCGACCTGCGCTGCGTGCCGACATCGGAGAAGACTGCAGATCTCGCGCGCGAACTCGGGCTGACGCTCTCGACGCTGGAGGACACGCCGCGTATCGATCTGACCGTGGACGGCGCCGACGAGATCGGGCCGGGCCTGGCGCTGATCAAAGGGGGCGGCGCGGCCCTGTTGCGCGAGAAGCTGGTGTGGGAGGCCTCGGCGCGCTGCATCGTCATCGCCGACGCGGCAAAGGTCGTGCCGGTGCTCGGGACCTTCCCCCTGCCGATCGAGGTCGTCGCTTTCGGCCACAAGACCACGGCCAACCGCATCGCCGATGTCCTGATCGACCACGACATCAACCAGCCGGCGCGCGTGCGTCAGGCGGATCGCGGCCTGATCCGCACGGACGGCGGCAATCTGATCTATGACGCGGGCTGCAAGGCGATCCACGATCCGGTCCGTCTGGCCGACGATCTGAAACTGATTACCGGCGTGGTGGAGCACGGGCTGTTCCTGGACCTCGCTGACCTCGCCATCACCGGCACGGACGAGGGCTTTGAGGAGCGTCTTCCCTAGGACACGCCCCGGCGGCTCAGCACCGCCGGAACCGTGCGCGCCAGGATCGCCAGATAGACTCCGATGCTCCGGTTTCTGACCAGCCAGACATCCATCGCCACACGGCGCGGATAGGGCACGGCGTTTCGGCCCGAGACCTGCCACAGCCCCGTCAGGCCCGGGCGGACCGCGCAGTAGTCGGCCAGTCGCCGGCCATATCGCGCAGCCTCATCGATCACGATCGGTCGGGGGCCGACCAGCGACATCTCGCCCCTCAACACATTGATCAGCTGCGGCAGTTCATCAAGACTGGACTGGCGCAACAGTCGGCCCAGCGGCGTGACGCGCGGATCGTGTGTCAGCTTTTGCTTCGTCCGCCATTCCGGATCAGAGGCTGGCGGCAAGGCTTGCTGCGCGCCCATCCTCATGGAGCGAAACTTGAGACAGTCGAATAGTCGGCCGTCGCGCCCGATCCGCTGCTGGCGAAAGATCGCGGACCCTCCGTCCTGCGCCCTGACGCCCAGGGCAATGAAAACGAAGAGCGGCCAAGTCAGAAGCAGACCTGTCAGGGCGAAGACGACATCCATGGCGCGGGTCGGGTCGAGACGAACGCGGCGTCGAGACGCAATGGCGCCGCGTGTCGACGTCATATCGCACCCGGCTAATTCCGATATCGACATTCAGCGCCCCCCAAGCGTCACCATGACCTGGGATTGTGCGATTGGCAATCTTGGCGCGCCGTCAGCACAGATTGCTCAGATCAGTCGCCGCCCCACCAGCTTAGAGTGAACGGCGTGCGACGACCGTTGACCGAAACCGTCCCGGTGACGACAGGCGTCTGATCTCCAAGATTGCGCCGCGCTGTCGCCAATGCGCCCTGATCAATCCGCGCCGACAACTCCACCGGGCCCATGCCGGGCGCGGAGCCGCGCATCTGGATCCGATCGTCGGTGACGACATAGGCATCTGGCAGAACCCTTGCCTCGCCTTGCGGCCCGGTCAGCGACAGGATCAGCGGCGGGGAAGCTTGGGAGCCGGCTTCCCAGGCGGTGAAGGCCCCATCCTGTCCGATGAACAGCGAAGCCACGGCCTGTATCGCGCCCTCACCTGTCGGGCGATAGTCGCCCGAGATATCGCCGCTCAGACGATGCTGGAACGTCGGTTCCGGCGTCGAAGTCGGTGTCGCAGCGTCGCGCCGCTCGCATGCCGCTAGGCTCAACAAGCCCGCGACCGCAACGACCACCCATGAAGACTTCATCGATCAAGCGCCTGGTCCAAGGTACGGAACCCGGCGATGGCGATTTCGGTCGCGCTGGTAAAGACCGATGGCGTGATCCGGTCGAAGGTGTCGCTCGGTCGATGATAGTCGGGGTGATAGTCGACGCCCATGTACAGGAAGGGCACGCCCGCCTCGTGGAAGGCGCCATGATCGGAGGCGTCGACCCAGTTGTTCTCGCCCGTATCCTGCGGGGTGTCCTTGCCGAAGGCGAAGGACACAGCCCCGTTCGGCGCCACGGCCTCCAGCACGGGGCGCAGATTGGGGTGCTGATAGGTCCCGGTGACCCACAGATGGCCGTCCGTTTCCGCCCGCGCCGTCATGTCGAAGTTCAGGTTCAGGCTGATTGACGACAGGGGCACCGGCGGCGCCTTGACGAACTCGCGCGCGCCCAGCAGCCCCCGCTCCTCGCCGTCCAGCGCAACGATCAGCACGCTGTGTTCCGGCGGTTGGGCCTTGAGCCGCGCCGCCAGCTCCAGCATCGTCGCCACGCCCGAGGCGTTGTCGTCGGCCCCGTGGAAGACCTGGCCGTCATTGACGCCCACATGGTCGTAGTGGGCCGTCACCACGATATAGCGGTCGGCGACGCGCGTTCCGGGGATCAGGCCGACGATGTTGACGCCGCTGAAGGTCTTCACGCCCTCGCGCGTACGGCCCGGCGCCTCGAACCGCTGCAAACGCCCGAACGGCGCCGGCTGAACGCCCATGGCCTCCAATCGCGAGACGATGTAGGCGCGCGCCCGCTCGCCGCCTTCCGAGCCTGTATCGCGGCCCTGCATGTCGTCGGCGGACAGGATGCGAACGTCCTCCAGCAGTTGGCTGGAAACCGGCGCGACGGCGCTCGGCGCACTCGGCGCTGTTGCGGAAACGGCGGCGCAGCCGCTGACGATCAGGGCGGCGCCAGCGACGAAGAGGCAGAGGGTCGAACGAGTCATACAGGCTCCGATAGGGACGCGCGAACCTAGCGAAGAGCGGACGGCGCGTCAGCCTACGGTTCTGTCATCATCGGCTTTGCGCGATGCACGGGCGGCGCGTCAGATGATATGACGACGGCCATGGCCAACGCGATTCCTCTCGAAGTCCCCGTCGAAGACCTCACCGCCGAGACGGCTGCCGAGGCCCTGGCCTGGCTGGCCGCCGAAATGGCCCGTCACGACGCGCTGTACAACGAGGCGACGCCCGAGATTTCCGACGCCGACTACGACGCCTTGCGTGCGCGCAACCTGGCGATCGAAACCGCCTTTCCCGATCTGGTCCGCCCCGACTCGCCGTCGAACAAGGTTGGAGCCGCCGCCTCAACCCAGTTCGCCGAGGTGCGCCACGGCGTGCCCATGCTGTCGCTGGACAACGCCTTCGACGAGGGCGAGGTGCGCGACTTCGTCGCCCGGATCGCCCGCTTCCTGAAACTGCCCGCCGACGAACCGATCGCCTTTGTCGCCGAGCCCAAGATCGACGGTCTGTCCGCCAATCTGCTCTATGTCGATGGAAGACTGACGATCGGCGCCACGCGCGGCGATGGACGCGCGGGTGAGGACGTCACCGCCAATCTGACCACCATCGCCGATGTGCAACAGACTTTGGCCGGCGACGACTGGCCCGACCGGATCGAGGTGCGTGGCGAAGTCTATGCGCCCAACGACGCCTTCGCCGCCTTTAACGCGGCCGCCGAGGCCGAAGGCCGCCGGACCTACGCCAACCCTCGCAACTTCGCCGCCGGCTCCCTGCGCCAGAAGGACGCCCGGATCACCGCCAAACGTCCGCTGAACTTCTTCGCCTACGCCTGGGGCGAACACTCCAGCGACTTCGCCGAGACCCAGTGGGACGCCCTGCAGAAGCTCAAGGCCTGGGGGTTCCCCGTCAACGCCCGCTCGCGCCGGGTCGAGGGCGCCGAGGGCCTGATCGCCGCCTATCGCGAACTGGAACGTGACCGCGCGACCCTGGGCTATGACATCGACGGCGTGGTCTACAAGGTGGATCGCATATACTGGCAACGCCGCCTGGGCTTCGTCGCGCGCAGCCCCCGCTGGGCCATCGCCCACAAGTTCCCGGCGCAGCAGGCGACCACGGTGCTGGAAGGGATCGACATCCAGGTCGGCCGCACCGGCTCCCTGACCCCCGTCGCCCGGCTCCACCCCGTCACCGTCGGCGGCGTCGTGGTCCGCAACGCCACCCTGCACAATGAAGACGAGATCGAGCGTCTGGATGTCCGCATCGGCGACACCGTCCGCCTGCAACGCGCCGGCGACGTCATCCCGCAGATCTTGGGCGTGGTCCCGGAGTTACGTCCCGCCGACGCCGTCCCTTATGTCTTTCCTGAACACTGCCCCGTCTGCGGCTCTGAGGCCGTGCGCGAAGGCGACGAGGTCAAACGCCGCTGCACCGGCGGCTTGATCTGCGACGCCCAGATCGTCGAACGGCTGAAACATTTCGTCGGCCGCCGCGCCTTCGACATCGAGGGGCTGGGCGAGAAACAGCTGGTCGCCTTCCATGCGCGCGGCTGGATCAAGCAGCCGGCCGACATCTTCCGACTGGCGGGCGACGAGGCACGGCTGAAGGAGCTGGAGCGTGACGACGGCTATGGCGAGACCAGCATCCGCAACCTGGTCGCCGGCATCGACGCCCGTCGCGTCATTTCGCTGGACCGGTTCTTGTTCGGCTTGGGAATCCGCGATATCGGCGAACAGACGTCCATCGTCCTGGCCCGCGCCTTCGAGAGCTGGCCCGCGCTGAAAGCCGCCTGCCTCCAGGCCGCTTCGGGCGTACCGTCCGAAGGCTGGACCGACCTGGCGGCCGCCCACGCCATATCGCCCCGCGTCCTGGCCCTGATGGCCGAGGCCATGCCCCCCGCCGTCGATCCCTGGCCCGAGGCCACGATGGACATGAAGATCAGCCAGGCCTTTCCCGGCATGGCCGCCCCGGCCCGCCGATCGTTGGCGACGATGGCGAGCGACTGGTCCGGCCTGGTCGAACTGGCCCGGGTCGCGCGCGAGGACGGCCCATCCGAAATCCTGAACCAGATCGCCGGCGTCACCGGCGTCGGTCCCGTCGCGGCCGAGGCCCTGGCCCACTTCTTCCACGAGCCGCACAATCTGAGGGTCGTAGAGGCTTTGGAAGCCGAATTGACCCAGATCCTCGACGCCGAACGCCCCAAGTCCGACACGGCGGTCGCCGGCAAGACCGTCGTCTTCACCGGCGCCCTGGAACGCTTCACGCGCGACGAGGCCAAAGCCCGCGCCGAAAGCCTGGGCGCCAAGGTGTCGGGCTCGGTGTCGAAAAAGACCGACTACCTCGTCGCGGGCCCCGGCGCCGGCTCCAAGCTCAAGGACGCCGAGAAGCACGGCGTCCAGGTGCTGACCGAGGACGAATGGCTGGCACTGATCGGCGGTTGAAGTTGACCTAACGGTCGGTTTTCGTTGGTGATCGCTCGGGTTTTGGCCTTGTTTTCATTCGAAACCGCGATCAACGTCCGCTTTAACGGGCGGTGCGACCGACCCGACGAAAGGGAACGACTATGAAGATCAAGATCATGCTGGCCGCGGCGACCCTGGCGGGCGCCCTCGCCTCTCCGGCTCTGGCGGGCGACCCGACGGGCCTGTGGCAGACGCCGACCAATGGCGGCCAGGTGCGGATCGCGCGCTGCGGGCAAGCGCTGTGCGGCACGCTGGTGACTTCGGACCACATTCGCGCCGACGCCAATGCGCGCGACGCCAACAATCGCAACGCCGCCCAGCGGAACCGCACCCTGCGCAATCTGCCCATGCTGACCGGCTTCACCGGCGGTCCGACGGAATGGCGCAACGGCTCGGTCTACAATCCGGCCGACGGCGGCACGTATCGCGGCACCATCACCATGACAAACGACAACAGCCTGCGTCTGCGCGGCTGTATCGTTGCGCCGCTCTGCAAGACGCAGACCTGGACGCGCATCCAGTAGGATCACGACGCCCCACATAAGAATGGCCCGGCCGGAACGATCCGACCGGGCCTTTCTTGCATTGGTCTTCAGATTAACGGTTCAGCGCAGCCCGCGCCGCCTCGGCGTAGCGATGCCCCGTCGCCGCGCCCTTCGGGAAGACGGCCTCGATCCGTGCGACATCCTCAGGCGTCAGATCGACATCCACGGCCGCCGCATTCTGCGCCAGGGTCGCGATACGACGGGTGCCGGGGATCGGGATCAGATCCTCGCCTTGCGCCAGCACCCAGGCCAGCGCCAGTTGAGCGGCGGTTATGCCCTTATCCGACGCAATGGCCTTCACGGCCTCGACCAGATCCAGGTTCTTCTGGAAGTTCTCGCCCATGAAGCGCGGATTGGTCCGGCGGAAGTCGTCTGCATCCAGGTCATCAATCGATTTGATGTCGCCCGACAGGAAACCGCGGCCCAGCGGGCTGTAGGGCACGAAACCGATGCCCAGTTCGCGCACGACTGCGAACAGTTCGTCTTCGGGCTCGCGGCTCCACAGCGAATATTCCGTTTGCAGGGCCGTGATCGGATGGGTCGCATGCGCCTTGCGCAGGGTGTCGGGCGCGGCCTCGGACAGACCCAAGAAGCGGACCTTGCCCTCCTTGACCAGTTCCGCCATCGCCCCGACCGTGTCCTCGATCGGCGTGTCCGGATCGACGCGGTGCAGATAGTAGAGATCGACGTGGTCGACGCCAAGGCGTCGCAGGCTGCCTTCGATGGCGTGACGAGCGTTGGCCGGGCTGCCGTCGGTCAACAGCCTGGTGCGGTCGGCATTGTAGTTGATGCCGAATTTGGTGGCGATGAGGGCCTGGTCGCGCCGGTCCTTGAGCGCCTTGCCGACCAGCACCTCGTTGGTGTGGGGGCCGTACATCTCTGCGGTGTCGAGAAGGGTGATGCCCAGATCGAGCGCGCGATGAATGACGGAAATGGACTGGGCCTCGTCGGCGCCGCCGTAGAAGGCGCTCATTCCCATGCAGCCCAGGCCAATGGCCGAAACCTCGGGGCCGTTCGCACCCAACTTGCGCGTCTTCATCGTGGCCATCTCCTGTCGATGTGGGGATCGGCCTGAAAACAGATAGGACGGCCGACGATCAGGAGATGGTCGCGGCGACGGCGGGCTGCAAGCCCGGCCGTGCTTTGCGATGGTACCGCCTCTCAGGCTTGAACTGAGGACCTCCGGTTCCACAAACCGGCGCTCTAACCAACTGAGCTAAGGCGGCCCGCTCATCGCGAGGCGCGTTCTCTACCGGGCCTGCGGCAGGCGATCAAGCGCCTTCCTCATATTTCGTCAGGAGATTTCGCAGGTGACAGCCCAAACAAAAACGCCCCGGAGATTGCTCTCCGAGGCGTCTTGTCTGTTGCCGTGACGATCACCCGAGGGTGAAGGGCACCCGGACGCGGAAGGTCGCGTCTTGAGCGGCGCCATCGACGGTCCGCGGGGACAGTTGTCCACGCTGAACCACCCGAATGGCGGCGCGGCCGAAGCCCATTCCGGCAGGCTCTTCGGAAACCACGCGGCAGTTCGCCGGAGATCCGTTGGAGCGCGCCGTGCACTCGACCGTAGCCGAACCGCTGATTTCACGCTCCAGCGCACGCGCCGGGAAGTCATCAGCCGTCGGACGCGGTTGGCGCGACCACTGAACGTTCGTGATCGTCGACGGACGCGGCGGAGCCGGAGGCGCGGGCGGCGGCGGAGGTCCAGGAATATTGACGGGCGGACCCGTGTATTCAACCCGATCTTCCTTCTTCGTCGGCGTGATGTTGACCGGCGGAGGGGGGACGATGTTCGGGACCGGAGCCGGCACGCGCACCTGAAGCTTCGGCGGCGGAGGCGTATCCGTCGGCGGAGGCGGCGGGGGCGGAGGCGGCGGAGGCGGCGGCACCGGCTCGACCAACTCGACCTCGACGGACTCGTCGACGTAGTTGAACTCCTTCAGCTTGAACTTGGACTGCTGAACAAAGAAGATCAGCAACGCGAACAAGATGCTGACCACCATCAGGCAGACGATCAGCACGGGGTAGGACACCCCCATGAAGCCCTTCTTCTTGGGTACGTCGTAGCGACTGCGATGATATTCGACGTCTGTCATACTATCTCCGCATCCTAACTCGTCGCCTGGTCTTCGCCGACCAGCGCAACGCTATAGAAGCCGTTATCCTGCAGCGCATTCATGACCTGCATGAAGTCGCCGTAACGGGTGTTCTGGTCGCCCCGAATGAAGATCCGCTCATCGGCCGGGTTCCGGGATCCGATCTGTTTCTTCAGATCTTCACCCAGCGCTCCGACGTCGGTCCGGAAGTCGCCCACATAGACGTCGCCGTCATTCTGGATCGAAATATAGACCGGCTTGGGCGGGTTCGGGGCCGCCTTGGCGACGGCGATTGGCAACTCAACAGGCACCGACACGGAGGCTAGCGGAGCCGCCACCATGAAGATGATGAGCAGAACCAGCATGATATCAACGAACGGCGTAACGTTGATATCACTGTTGGCCTGAGGCAGGTTGCCAGCGCCGCCCGATTTAATCTTGGCGGCCATCCGTCTTACGCCCCCTTGTCGAGCTGACGCGAGATGCCGTTCAGCAGCTCAGCGGCGAAGCCGTCGGCGCGCGTGCCGTAAGCAGCGATGCGGGTGTTGAAGTAGTTGTAGAACACAACGGCCGGGATAGCGGCGAACAGACCGATACCGGTGGCCAGCAGAGCCTCAGCGATACCCGGAGCCACGACGGCCAGGTTGGTCGTGTTCGACTGGGCGATACCGATGAAGGAGTTCATGATGCCGTAAACGGTGCCGAAGAGACCGACGAACGGACCGATCGAGCCGACCGACGCCAGGAACTGCTGGCCGCCCGACAGGCGCAGGGCCAGACCGGATTGCACGGCGGCGACAGCCGACTGAGCGCGGGCCATGGCCGAGTCGAGGTGATCGCCGGTGACCGACAGACCCGATTGACGCGACAGTTCGATTTCCTCGGTGGCGGCGGCGGCCATGTCGGCCAGCGGGTTGCCGTCGAACTCTTCCTGAGTCGAGATGGCGCGCATGTCAGCGATGGTGCGGGCGCCGCGGAAGTTCTCAAGGAAGTTGTCGGTCTTGCGGTTCAGAGCGCCGAACTCGAACAGCTTGATGAGCAGCAGGGTCCACGACAGGATCGAGGCCAGCAGCAGGCCGGCCATGACGACCTTAACGACGACCGTGGCTTCCATGAACATGGAGATCGGGGTGATGTCGCCGTGACCGCCGCCGACGGCGTCGTTCACCGTTGCGGGGTCAGCTTCGCCGGCAGCCGGAGCGGCGGCTGCGGGAGCCGCAGTCGAGGCGGCCGGGGTGGGCTCGGCCGGGGCCTGGGCCAGGACCGGCGAGCTCGCCATCAGCGCGGCGGCGCCGGCCATGGCGAGAAGGATATTCGTCTTTTTGCTGTTCAGCATAATTCGCCAGTTCCTGCTTGGTCTGACTCGTGGAACCAAAGGTGCGGCCATAGTCAGCGACCGCCCCCCAACCTGAAATGTTTCCTTCAACGGGCCCGTCCTTTCGAGGATCAGAGCCCGCTGAAATCTTCGGTGGAGATCGAACCGGTCGCCCGCCTCGTCTCCGCTGGTCGAACCTTCGGAGACACGTCTCCGGCGATCCGCATTAACGTCTTCTTGCGAAGGCGCCTCAACCCTTTGACGAACCCTTACCGGAGCGTCAAGGGACAAGAGGGGCTTTTAACCCGTCGAGAGACATGGAGAAAAGTTCCACCAACCGGTGCATTAGAGTGCAGCCGCGCGACATTTTGATGATGATCCGACGTCAGATGGAGCAAGTTTGTTCAAAACAGCCATCCTGAGCGTGATCATTTCCCGATATGGCGAATTGTCGGGCTGATCGCTGCAAGCCGGCTTAAACCCAAGGGCGGCGCAAAGGCCGCAGCGCAGGGTCGTGCGTTCAAAACAATCGATTTTCACGGTGTGGGAAAAGATGGTGCCTGGAGGCGGGTTCGAACCACCGACACGCGGATTTTCAATCCGCTGCTCTACCAGCTGAGCTATCCAGGCGCCGACGCGGCGTCGCGAGAGGCGGGTCTATAGGGGAGGCTTTTCCGCCTGTCCAGCGCCCAATCCGTCCTTTTCGTCATCATCTTGCGCACCCTCGTCCAGGGCGACCGGAATGGCATAGGCGCCGGTGAACCAGCGCTGAAGATCGACGTCGGA
Organism: Acanthamoeba sp. SK_2022c; assembly: GCA_027944975.1. Taxonomy (NCBI): domain Eukaryota; phylum Discosea; order Longamoebia; family Acanthamoebidae; genus Acanthamoeba; species Acanthamoeba sp. SK_2022c. The sequence continues at coordinate 35,610 of JANDKB010014178.1, read as the reverse complement.
ACAGCGGCGTGAGCAGAAGGGCTTGTACTTGGGATCGGCGTCGGCCTTGCGGCAGATGGGACAGGAAGCCACGGCTCAACCCTCTTCTATTCGTACACGTCCTGGCGGGATCGCGGCATCGGCCTGGATCACCGCTCGCGGTCCCAGGCGGGCCGCCAGCGGCTGAGCGATCAGGGCTTCTTCCGGCGCGCAGTGCGCCATGATGCGTGGCGACAAGGTATCCGCCAGCAGCTGCCGTCGCAAAGCGCGCACGACAGATATGGCCCGCGTCTGAACCGAGGGGCGTCCGCCGTCATCGAACAAAGTCTCCTCGATCGGCGTGCGACGCCAGGGAAGCGACATCTGCAACAGGCCGAATCGACTGACGGGTCCGAAGACGGTCTGGGGTTCATGACCGAACGCGGCCCGCACGACCTTGGACTGCGCCTCGGCGTCCTGACCGTCCCCGACCATGTCGATGACGACTAAACCACCCCAGTTCCGCAGGCCGATCAGCCGCGCCGCCTGTTTCAACCCCTCGCGATTCGCAGCCGCCCTCGCGTGTTTCGGATCACGACCGGGCGTCGGCGCGAAGTCGATGTCTACAGCCACCAAGGCGCGCGTACGTTCGATGGCGAGATCGATTCCATGCGAGGCAAAAACGATCGATTGAGCCAGAGCCTCCTCCTCCGCCTCGACCACGGCGTCGATGGCGGCGATGCCGGTGACTGATTCCTCGTTTGGCGCGAGATCACGCAACTGTTCCGCGATGCTGGGTGCAGGCTGAATCAGGCGAGGCGTCCCCTCCCCCGGCCCCAGACGACGAACCATCGCCCCTTTTCCGGCACGAGGTTCGGCGGTGACGACGACTTCCAGCCGTTGGCCTTGGGTAAGTCTCTCATTTCTCGGGAACGGCAGAAAGGCGGCGGCCGGTGCGGCGATATCGACGAAGGCGCCGCGCAAGCCCGGGTTCACCTCGATCACACGCCCCACCGAGCGGGCGCCGAGCCGGGTCTGCACCGCATCACTCTCGCGATTGATCAGAAGATGGGTGTAGCGGCCGTCGCGCATGACCGCGCCACGCGTCTCGCCAGGTGTCTCGTCGAGGAAGACCTCGACTTCGCCGCTCATGAACGCCAGCCGACGCCGTGCAAGAGTTGGACGGCCTCATAGACGGGCAGGCCCATCACGGACGGATGGCTGCCGACGATGCGCTGGATGAAGGCGGCCGCCGGGCCCTGGATGCCATAACCCCCGGCCTTGCCGCGCCAGTCGCCCGTGGCGACGTAGGTTGCGATCTCGTGGTCCGACAAGGGTTTGAAGGTCACGCGGGTTTCGTTGACGCGCGACGATAGTTTTCCGTCGCGCCAGACGGCGACGCCGGTGAAGACGCGGTGATTGCGGCCGGACAGCAGTTTCAGAAAGCGTGTCGCCTCGGCCTCGTCCGCCGCCTTCTCCAGAAAACGACGCCCCACGGCGACCACCGTATCGGCGGCGATGACGACCGCGTCGGGACGCCGTTCCGCGACAACCAGGGCTTTCGAGGTGGCGAGCCGTTCGGCCAGACGCGGCGGGGTCTCGCCCTTCAGAGGCGTTTCGTCGATGTCGGCGGGATCGATATGGTCGGGCGTGATCCCGACCTGCGCCAGCAGTTCGATGCGGCGCGGGCTGGCCGAAGCCAGCACCAGTTCGGGGCGACCCGCAGCCACTTACTTGAAGCGATAGGTGATGCGACCCTTGGTCAGGTCGTAGGGGGTCATTTCGACCAGCACCTTGTCGCCGGCCAGGACGCGGATGCGGTTCTTGCGCATCTTGCCGGCGGTGTGGGCGATGATCTCGTGGTCGTTCTCGAGCGTCACGCGGAAGGTGGCGTTCGGCAGCAGTTCGCTGACGGTGCCGGGAAACTCGAGCAGTTCTTCCTTAGCCATGCGGCCTCTCACGCCCGTTGAATATGCGTTCGACCCCACGCCGGGCGGGCGCGAGGGGCGGAATGGACGGGCCTAATGCCCGAAAACACAGAGATAGTCGAGGTCAGCCTCGACGGTAGAGGGCGCAGAGCAATGTAAACAGGCGCCGCGACGTCTCGTGATCGACCACGATCTTGCCGTCCAACCGCGTCTTCAGCTGCTCGGCCCCTTCGTTGTGAAGGCCGCGCCGGCCCATGTCGACCGATTCGATCTGGCTGGCCGAGGATCCGCGCAAAGCCTCGTAGTAGCTGTCGCAGATCATCAGATAGTCTTTGATCACGCCCTTCAGCGGCGTCAGGCTGATGGCGTAGGTGCGCGTGAAGTTGTCGCCGTCGATGTCGAACACCAGACGATTGTCCTGAAGCGACAGCTTCAGCCTGTAGGGTCCGCCCTCGGCGCCGACGGGCTCGAAGCTGTTCTTTTCGACCAGATCAAAGATGGCGACGCGACGCTCGTGCTCGATCTCGGCCGTCGCCGCCGGCAGGGTCGCGGCGTCCAGTTCGACCGAGGCCAGCTTATGATCGGCGCTCATGCCGCAGTCCCTTCGTCCAGTTCGGGCGTATCCAGATGGGTCGGCGCGATCCGTGCGGGCCAGCGGTCGGAAATGTCCGTGACCACGGCGTCCAGACATTCCACGTCGATTCGCAGATCACCGCCGCCGGCGAACATCAGGATGACGCGCCCGCTCAGGTCCTCGGTCGGAATGAATTCGAGCGCGAGCAGTTCGAGCGAGGCGTCGGGACTGCGCGACAGACGACGGCTCTTGACCGCCAACACGTCGCCGAACTGCATGGCGCACATCACCCGCGTCCCGCCGCACTCCCAGCAGAAGCGGCTGAAGGCGATGGTCAGGGTCCGGGCCGCCTTTTCCCAGACGATGTCGACGGGGCGCAGGATGGCGTCCTGAAGCGCGGCGGAGATGATCTGAAGATCGTCGGCGTCCTCGGCCAGCAGACGCAGCGGTTCGACCGGCGCCTTGGCTTCGGGGATGACGCCGTCGATCTCAGTGCTCATCACCTGTTCCCTTTATGCGGCGGATGTCGGCTCCGCACGCGCCGAGCTTTTCTTCCAAACGCTCGAAACCGCGATCCAGATGATAGACGCGTCCGACCGTCGTTTCGCCCTCGGCGACGAGGCCTGCGATGACCAGGCACATCGAGGCCCGAAGATCCGTGGCCATCACCTGGGCGCCGTGCAGAACCTCGACGCCGGTGACGTGCGCCTCGCCGGCATGAACCGAAATGTCGGCGCCCAGTCGCGCCAACTCCGGCACATGCATGAAGCGGTTTTCGAAGATCGTCTCGCGCACCGTGCTGACGCCCTCCGCCGTCGTCATCAGCGCCATGAACTGGGCCTGAAGATCGGTGGCGAAGCCCGGATAGATGGCCGTCTCGACATCCACAGCCTTCAGTCGCTGCTTGGGGTCGCGCTTGATCAGAACGCCGTCGGCGGTCGGCGACACCTCGACGCCCGCCTCGACCATCTTGTCGGTCAGCGAACCGATCAGTTCAGCCCGCGCCTTGGTCAGACGCACCTCGCCGCCGGCCATGGCGGCGGCGACCGCGTAGGAGCCCATCTCGATTCGGTCGGGAATCACCGACCAGGTCGCACCGTTCAGCGACGAGACGCCGGTGATGGTCAGGACGTCGGTGTCGATTCCCTCGATCCTGGCGCCCATGGCCGTCAGACAGTGGGCCAGATCGCCGATCTCGGGTTCGCGCGCCGCACGACGCAGAACGGTCGTGCCCTCAGCCAGCACGGCGGCCAGAAGCGCGTGTTCGGTGGCGCCGACCGAAACGAAGGGGAACTCGATCTCGGCGCCTTTCAGACCCTTGGGCGCGCGGGCGGTGACATAGCCTTCGTCCAGCTCGATCTCGGCGCCCAACGCCGTCAGCGCCTGCAGGTGCAGATCGACCGGACGCGCGCCGATGGTGCAGCCGCCCGGCAGCGAGACCTTGGCCTCGCCGGTGCGCGCCAGTAGCGGCCCCAGCACGTTGAACGAGGCCCGCATCTGTCGAACCAGATCATAGGGGGCGAAGGTCGAGGTCAGGTCCTTGGCGTGAAACAGGCTCTCCTGCCCGTCCGCCCCGTCCCGCTCGATCACTTCGATGCCGAACTGGCGCAGCAACTGACCCAGGAACCGGGTGTCGGCCAGGCGCGGCATATTGGTCAGCAGCAAGGGCTGATCCGTCAGGATCGAGGCGGCCATCAGCTTGATGGCGGAGTTCTTGGCGCCGCTGACGGGAATGTCCCCGAAAAGCTGGGCGCCGCCCTGAATGGCGATGCTGTCCATGACGTCCTTAAGCGCGCCCGATGCCAACGCCTCGGGGGAAGGTTCTCTAGCAAGCCGGCGGGCGCTTGCCAAAGGGCTGCGTGATCGCGAGCCGATGACTTTCAGTTGCTGTCGCGTGGCGCGGCCGGCGTCCGCGCCGGCGCCTTGCGCCGCCGCAGATTGGCCCGGAGCGCCGAGGCCAGCCGCATGGCCTTTTCCGCCTTCGCCCGCGCTTTCTCGAAATCAGGGCCCGATTCGACGATCGGCGTCGCCTGCGCGGCGGCGGAGGGCGTATCGGCGTCATTCGGCGTGCGAGTCATGGCGCGATGATGCCGTGATCACGGGCCATGTCCAAACTTTCTTTCAGATCGTCAAAAAGCCGCTTCCCTCCCCGGAAGGGTTTGGCTATACGGCCGCTTCCTCAGTCGGGGCCGCCGTAGCTCAGTGGTAGAGCGCATCCTTGGTAAGGCTGAGGTCGTGGGTTCGATTCCCCCCGGCGGCACCATCTGAGACCCTTGCTGCAAGGGAGTTGAGCGGGAAACCGCATCCTTCTCCCCATGTTGCGAGACAGAACGAAACGAGCTCTTCCCACCCCAAATCTGGGGAAAATGTGGGGAGAGATGTTCCACGTTCGTTCACGCGCTTCCTCCAAACCTTAATCGGTGTCATCATCCGCCCATGGAGCAACGCTCATGGCTGAGGTGATCCCCTTCCCGCTCGCGGCCCGCCGCAGGTTCATCGACCGTCAGGCCGGTGTCGCCCTCGGCATGAAGGCGGAGTCCGGCGAACGCCACATCATCCGAACAGTGCAGCAGCAGCGAGAAATCCTGCTTCGCAAAGGAGCCTGTCCGGCCGTGGTCAGCCAAGAATGCGCGTCTCTGGAGGCGGCTATCCGAGCTGCTTTGTGGAAAGCTGTCATGACAGGAGGCGCGGCTTGACCCGCAAGCACAACAGCAAGGGCCGATCCAAGGGCGAGGGTCGTTATCTTCGCCTCACCCACTTCATGATGGGCACACCCGCTTGGCGAGCCCTCTCGGTTTATGGCCGGGCAGCATATGTTGAGGTCGCCGCGATCTATGACGGCAAAAACAACGGCTACCTGGCCATGGGCGTGCGACGCCTTCAGGACGCCATCGGCGTATCGGACAAGACGGCCACGAAGGCGCTTAACGAGTTGGTCGCCAAGGGCTTCATCGAGATCGCAGAGGACAGCGGCTTCAACCGCAAGGACAGGCACTCTCGCGAGTTCCGCCTAACTGACCATCCGTGCGACCGCACCCACCAAGCGCCATCCAAAGCCTTCCAGCACTGGCGGCCGGAAGCGCCCGCAGCCGCCAATGACGTCGCTGATCGGCAGGCTCCTCGCGCAATGAGCCGGGCAGCTTGAAAGAAAACTACAGTCGTATGTCGTCCGGCCACGGTCGTAGGTAATACGACTGTGCCCGTCTGACGGTCGTATGCGATACGACTGTGGCGACGAAATCAGCGCAAATCCCATGCTCTGACGGTCGGACGAGATACGACACATATATAGATACCATGGGAGGGGGTATTAAACGCCCCGTCTCCGACAGCCCAAATCAGGCCCAAACTACCCGGCGGCGCTTCCGAAACCCATTTTTGGTCGTCGTGGACACCCTCAAAAAGGCCTTCTAAAAAAATTTGGCGGCGTCGTGGTGGGGGGTCTTGGGCTGGAACGTCACAGAACGTCACGTGACGTCACGCCTACCGCTTGGTCTCCCCAGATTTGGGGACCGCAAATCGGACACCGTGTCCGAAGCCCATGGTGACAGCCTGTCATCAGTTTTTCGGAAAGCGCCGAAAAACCCCTGGTGACACAGCCGTCACCACCCCCAAAAGGACGACCATGGACATCGACAAAGACAGCCTGATCGAAAACTTGCAGGGCATCATCCTGGCGCAGACTCACACCATGGCGATGATGTTCAAGGTGCTGGTCCAGGCAGAGTTGATGGATGGGCGTCACGCCATCGAGATCATGCGATCGGCGCCCATGGCCGGCGAGCCGTCTAACGACGTGGCCAACGACATCCTGGTAGGCCAGGCTCGCGCACTCGAACGCTGGATGGAGGACATGGACGGCGACCCCGGCCCTCGGCTAACAGTAATAGACGGAGGCAAGGGGAACTAACGTGCATTACCTAGCACTGAGTGTGATGATCGCGACCGCTCCGCAGAGCGGTTATCAGCCCGCTTGGCCTGTCGATAGCTCTGCAGCGACTTCTATCCAGTGGCAGGTTGATCACCTAGACTTAGCACCAGCGGCAATTGTTTGGCTTGAAGACGGCATGGTGGCGTCTCTCGAGCGCGACACCGTGAGGCGAACCGGTTCCGTGGTGAGGGCTTGGTTCCGCTGGGAAGCATTAAGCCAAGAGCAAGCAGACCAGTGGGGTGCCCGCTCGATGCTAGTCTTGCGAGAGATGGACTGCGATCAGCGTCGGACCCGGTTGCTTGCAGCGAGCCTTTACAAAGGAACCAACCTCACTGGCTCGCACGAAGATCACAACGAGCCTGACGGTGGTCGCGCTTGGACCTATGATCGACCAGGAATGCTCGGTGCTGCTCAGACAGCAGCAGCCTGCGATGGCGTGTTCTTTCTTCCTGATCTAACCACATCAAAGTGAGACCAGACCCCGGGGCATCAGTAACTTTCAGAGATTGCTTAAGGACCGGCGGGGGCCCACAAAACGAAAAGTCATCAGATTGGATGTTTTTCTGTGGGCCTACTGCTGCCTACCATCGCCTAATGTTGCCGCATTGGCTAACCCACCGATCACATAGCTAAGAGAATGGCCCCGTTGATTTCACGCCGGGGCCGATTTGCTACAGACCGTCGCCAGACTGCTACGACAAGAGGCGAAAGCCGGCCCTTCGGTCGCGCCTGACGCCACAGACGCCACGTCCGCCGGTTGGCTGGCTGAAATCTTCGGCGCCCGTCGCAGTCATTCCGGCATTTCAGTCACCGCCGAAACCTATCACCGCTGCCCGACCGCCTACGCGAGCGTCGCGGTCATCGCCCAGGCCGTCGCCCAGCTGCCGCTTCACCTGTTCAAGCGCACGGCTGACGGTGGCAAGGAGCGGGCGACAGACCATCCGCTCTATGACCTCCTGACCGATCAGCCGAACGAGTGGACGTCGAGCTACGACTTCCGCCTGTCGATGCAGTCGTCCGTTCTCCGATACGATCAGGGGGCGTTCGCCTTCATCAACCGAGTGGGCGGCCGGATCGAGGAACTGGTCCAGATCCCCTCCCCGCAATGCTCGGTGGCGACGGACCCCGATACCCGCGAGCCCGTCTACAAGGTCACCACGAACGGTCGCACCCGCATCTATGATCGCGGCGACATCCTCCACCTCCAGGCGATGGACGGAGTCGCCCCGCTGACCGCAGCGCGAGAGGCCATCGCGGTCATGATCGCTATGGAGCGTTACGCCTCCAAGCTGTTCGGTCGCGGCGCCCGCCCCTCCGGTGTGCTGACCCTGCCGAAAGGCATGGCGGTCGATGCGGTCAAGAAGGCTGCGGCCTCTTGGAACAAGGCCCACGGCGGCGAGGAAGGCGGCGGTGGGACGGCTGTTCTAGAGGACGGCATCACCTGGCAGCAGACGCAGTTCAGCAGCGTGGACAGCCAGTTTCTGGAGGTCCGCGCCCAGCAGGTCATCGAGATCCTGCGCCCGTTCCGCATCCCGCCCCCTATGGTCCAGGACTTCGGCCGGGCGACGTGGAGCAACTCCGAGGAGTCAGGCCGGCAGTTCCTGTCGCTCGCGCTGCTGCCCCAGCTTCAGATGTGGCAGGGCGCTATCCGCCGGTCGCTGCTCAGCGCCGACGACCGCAAGGCCTACGTCGCCGAGTTCATGATTGACGACCTGGCCCGCGCCAATCTGGCGGCCCGCATGGAAGCCTACGCCAAGGCCATCGGCTGCCGCGTGCTCCTGCCCAATGAAGCCCGCGCCATGGAGAACCGCGCGCCCCTGCCTGGCGGTGACGAGTTCCCGCCTGTCGCTGGGGCCGCCGCCGCCCTGCCCGCTCCTGACGCACGGACTGGAGAGGACGCATGACAGACACTCTGATGCCGGTCGAGTTCAAGACCATCAGCGATACCGGCGAGATTGAAGGCTACGCCTCGACCTTCGGCAATCGGGACCTGGTGGGCGACATCGTCCAGCCTGGAGCCTTCACCAAGTCGCTCGCCGGCCGCGTCGCGACGGACGTCCTGATGCTCTGGGGCCATGACCACAAGCGCCTGATCGGCGTCTGGACCGAGATCGGCGAAGACACCATCGGCCTTCGGGTCAAGGGCCGGATCATGACCGAGACCCGCGATGGCGCCGAGGCTTTCGCCTTCGCCAAGGCTGGCGCCGCCAAGAGCCTGTCCATCGGCTACCGCACCATCCGCTCCCGCCAAGACCGCGAGCGCAAAGCCCGTCTGCTGGACGAGGTCGATCTCGGCGAAATCAGCCTGCTCCCCTTGGGTGCCAACCCTCGCGCCCGCGTCGAGCGGGTGAAGTCTCATTGCCCCGACCGCGCGCGCCGGTTGGTGGCCCAGCTCAACGCGGCTGCTGCCGCCCTGCGCGCATAGGAACCACGATGAACACCCGAACCCTTCCGCCGCTCGAAACCAAAGCCGCCCCGGACGACGACACCGAGGTCAAGGACGCCCTGGACGCCCTGACCAAGTCCGTTGACGACAAGGTCAAGCAGGCGACCGACGAAGCCCACAAGGCCACCCAGGACGAGATCAAGGCGCTGCGCACCGACATCGCAGCCCTGAAGCGCCCCGGTGGTGATGACGATGACAAGGCAGAGAAGGTCGAGGTCAAAGCCTTCTGGGGCTTCGTCCGTGGCGGCACCGAGGCCCTAGAGCCGGACGAGCGCAAGGCCCTGGTCATATCGGACGACACGCGCGGCGGCTTCCTGGCGCCGGAGCAGTTCGAAGCCCAGCTGCAAAAAGAGCTGGTCGAGATCAGCCCGATCCGCGCCGCCGCCCGCGTCACCCCGACCACGGCGGGCCGGGTCGTCTGGCCCAAGCGCACCGGCACCATCACCGCCAAGTGGGTCGGCGAGACCGAGGAACGGCCGAAGACCGAGCCGACCTATGGCCAGGCCGCGCTCGATGTCCACGAGATGGCCGCTTACATCGATGTGTCGAACTGGCTGCTGGAAGACAGCGCGATCGATCTGGCCTCAGAACTGGCCAGCGACTTCGCCGAGGAGTTCGGCCGCTTGGAAGGCCTGGCCTTCGTGAACGGCGACGGCATCAAGAAGCCCGTCGGCATCATGCAGGATCCGTCGGTCCCCGAGGTTCTGAACGGTCACGCGACCAACCTCTCCACCGACGCCCTGATCCGCCTGATGTATGCGATGCCGGCCTATTACCGGAACCGCGGCTCCTGGCTGCTGAACGGCAACAGCATCGCCGGCATCCGTCTGCTGAAGGACGAGAACGGCCGCTACCTCTGGCAGGACAGCCTGACCGAAGGCACCCCGAGCACGCTGCTTGGCCGCCCCGTGGTCGAGGCCGTCGATATGCCTGACGTCGCCGCCAACGCCTTCCCGGTCATCTACGGCGATTTCAACGCCGGCTTCCGCATCGCCGACCGGATCGGCCTGTCGGTCCTGCGTGACCCCTACACCCAGGCGACCGAGGGCCTTGTCCGCTTTCACGGCCGCCGTCGTGTCGGCGCCGGCGTCATCCGCCCCGACGCCTTCCGCAAACTCAAGATGGCAACGAGCTGAGGAGCCCCACAATGCGAGATCAACATCACACCCTGAAAACTGTCTCCGCGATTGCGCCGGCCCTCTACACCGCCGACGCCGCCGGCGCGGTGATCGACAGGCTGGGCTTCGGCTCTCTGTCCTTCGCCTTGCAGGTCGGCGTCGGCGGGATCACCTTCACCGGCACCAACAAGATCGAGGCGCTGCTGGAGCACAGTGACGACGGCTCCACCTGGACCGATGTCCCTGGCGCCCAGGTCGTCGGTCCCGCCGGCCTCGCTGATGACGGCATCGTCGCCGCCTTCAAGGCCGCCCACGCCGCCCCGACGGTGACGCGGTTCGGCTACATCGGTGATGCCCGCTACGTCCGCCTCTCGGGCGATTTCAGCGGCACTCACGGAACCGGCACCGCGCTTAGCGCCGTGGCGATCCTAGGCCGCCCCTCGCACGCTCCGGTGACCTGATGCCGATGCGGGCGCCGAGCATCTGCGGCTGCGGCCGTGTGGTCCAGACGGGGCGATCATGCCTCGCCTGCACGACCGCGCGCGCCAAGGCCTATGACGCCCGGCGCCCGACCGCCCGCGAGCGCGGCTACGACAGCAAATGGGAGAAGGAAAGCAAAGCCTTCCTCGCCCTTCCTGAGAACCGACATTGCGCCTGTGGCTGCGGCCGCAAGGCCGACATGGTCGATCACATAAAACCCCATCGCGGGGACAAGGGCCTCTTCTGGCGCCGGTCGAACTGGCAGCCGATGGCCTCGTCGCCCTGCCACTCTTCGATGAAGCAGAAGCAGGAGCGCGCCCATGGCTGGTAACGCCATCGTCGGCGCCCTGCGCGTCACCCTCGGTCTGGATTCGGCCGCCTTCGAAAACGGCATGGATGCCGCCCAGAAGAAGCTGAAGGCCGCCGGCTCTTCGATGCAGAGCGTCGGCACGCGGATGGCCGGCATCGGCGCCGGGATGTCCGCCGCGATCACCGCACCTTTCATCGCCTTGGGCGCTCACCTACTTCAGGGCAGCCAGGACGCCGCGCACGCCGCAGGCCAGGTCAACGCCGCGCTTGAGAGCATGGGCGGGGCCTCAGGCAAGACAGCGGACGAACTGTCCAAGACAGCCGAAAGCCTGCGCAACCTCACCGGCATCGATGACGACGAGATCCTGACGAAGGTCACGTCCAACCTCCTGACCTTTGGCAACGTCGCCGGCACCGTATTCGACCGCGCCCAGGTGGCGGCTCTCGACTTGGCGACCCGCATGGGCGGCGACTTGCAGGCCGCGACCCTCACCATCGGCAAGGCGCTCAACGATCCGGTGAAGGGCCTGACTGCCCTCGGCCGGGCCGGCATTCAGTTCACGGCTCAGCAGAAGGAACAGATCAAGCAGATGGTGGCGGTGGGCGATGCGGCCGGCGCTCAGTCCATCATGCTCGCTGAGCTGGAAAAGCAGTTCGGTGGCGCGGCGAAGGCGGCCGGTGATGCTGACGCCTGGAAGCCGCTCAAGACCGCCCTGATGGATCTGGAGGGTGCATTCGAACCCATCGTCAGGGACGTGATCGCACCGCTGATCGCCAAGGCTGGCGAGATCGTTCGCGCCTTCGCCAGCGTGTCGCCTGAGGTTCTGAAGTTCGTCGCCGTCGGAGCGGCCGTTGCGGCGGCCGTCGGCCCGGTCCTGATCGCCTTCGGTGGCCTGGTCGCAGCCGCCGGCGCCATCGCCACCGCTTTCGCAGGAGGCGGCGTCTTGGCTGGCCTCTTGCCCTTCCTAGGCCCCATCGGCCTCGCCGCTGCTGCGGTCGCCGCTGCCTTCATGATCTGGGGCGACGACATCGTCCCCATGCTCCAGACCTTCGCCCGGCAACTGACGGACAGCATCGGGCCAAAGATCAAGCCGCTATTCGAAGCGCTGATGGGGGCGGTCAAAGCCGTTGGCGAAATCTTCTCGGCCATCTTCTCCATGGGCGGCACCGGGTCCGCCTCCAGCAACCTTCAGGTCTTCGGCGAGATCGTGGCCCGCGTCCTGGGCGCCGCCGTCGAGATCATCACCGGCGCGGTCAACGTTATCACCAACGTCCTACGGGCCTTGGCGGCGCTGCTGCGGGGCGATTTCTCGGCCATGTGGAACGCCCTCGGCTCAGCGGTCAGCGCCCTGGTCACCGGCGTTCTACGGGCCTTTGAGGCCCTGTTCCCCGGCGTCATCGGCTTCGTCCGCCAACTGGTCGAGGGTGTCACGGCCTGGCTCCAAGGCCGCCTCGGCGCCGTCCTGGGCTGGGTCATCGGCAAGGTGAAGGAGGTCGGAGACGCCTTCTTCAAGCTCTACGACGCGGTCGTCGGCCACAGCTACATCCCCGACATGGTCGAGGAGATCGGCGACTGGATCTCGAAACTTCAAGGCAACATGGTCAGCCCGGTCCAGAACATGACCGACGCCTCAGCCGCCGCCTTCTCGGGCATGGCTGGCGACATCGATAACACCCTGTCCGGCCTGTTCCGTTCGATCCAGTCCAAGGACTGGAAGGGCGTCCTGGGTGGCTTGTTCGACATCGGCGGCAAGATGGGTGGCGGCATCGGCAAGGTCGCAGGCATCGGAAAGAGCATCCTGAGCGCCTTCGGCGGCGGGCTTCCCGGCCTCAAGACCGGCGGCTCGTTCATGGTCGGCGGCTCTGGCGGCATCGACAGCAGCATTGTCGCCTTTCGGGGCACACCGGGCGAGCGCGTGGACGTCTCGACTAAGGCGCAGCAGCGCCAGACGGGCGGCGGGGCGTCGGTGATCCACGTCAACCCCTCCCCCTACTTCGATGTCCAAGTCCAGCGCATCTCCGCGCCGGGCGCCATGTCCGCCGGCATTGAGGCAGCGAAGTTCGGGCAACACCAACGTCAACAGGACCAGCGTCTGGCCCGATACAGATTGAGGAACGGCTGATGGCTGTGACCCTGGACGACGCCAAAGACCACCTCGGGATCCTGACCAATGAACAGGATGTCCTCGTGAACACCATGCTCGTCGGCGCGACCGATGCGTGCCTGCGGTTCATCGGCCCTGACGATCAACCAGACCCGATGCCCCCGATCTTCGATCAGGCCGTCAAGATGACCCTGGCGGCGATGTATGAGGGTCGTGAGGGCGCGACCATTCCAGAGGAGGCCCAGGCGCTGCTACGCGACTTGCGGCCTTGGGTGTGGGGATGAGGCTCGGTCGGTTCGACACCTTCATCCAGATCGTGCGCGACGGTGAGGCCGGCCGCGACGCATTCAACGCCCCTATCATCAACGAGACCGTCTTTGCCGATTGCATGGCTGAGCGGGTCCAGGCGAGCGGCCGGGAGTTCCTCGCCGGCGACGCGGTTGATGCCAGCGTGCGGGTCGTCTTCCGCACCCATTGGGTTTCGGGGGTCAGTCGCAAGGATCGGGTCCGCTGCGGCGACCAGACCTACAACATCCGCGAAGTCCGCCCGCTCGGCCGCAACCGCCACATGGAACTGCACACCGAGGGGGTCGCCCCATGAAGGTGAAGGTGGAAGGTCTGCGCGATCTCGACCGCGCCCTGAACGAGCTGAAGGTCACGACCGCCCGCAACGTCGGCCGGCGCACCTTGCGCGGCGCGTTGGAGCCCATGGCAGAAGCGGCCCGAGGAAACGTGTCCAAGGACCGAAGCGGCGAGCTGCGCGGGAGCATCGGCATCACGACCGCCCGGCCCAAGGGGAAGGGCTACAAGCGCCAAGACAAGATCGAAGCTCACATGGGGCCGGGTCAACAGCCACAGGGCATTCAAGAAGAGTTCGGCAACCGCAACCAGTCGCCTCGCCCGTTCATGCGTCCGGCCTGGGACGCCGGCAAAGAGGCGCTGCTGGAGGCTGTGAAGACTGGCCTCGCCAGCGGGATAGCTGAAGCGACCAAGCGCGCTGCCCGCAAGGCCGCCCGGTCGCAGAAGTCGGGGGGCTGACCGTGGAAGAAGCCATCACCGCGATCCTGCTGGAAGCCGCCCCTGTCGCCGCCCTGATCGACGATCGCGTGAACTGGGGCGAGCGTCCCGGCGAGGATATGCCGGCTATCACCCTTCACCGCATCAGCGGGGCCCGTGACGCGACCATGGAGGGCCGTTCCGGCCTGGTCAGCAGCACAGTCCAACTCGACGTCTGGGGCCGCACCTATCGCGACTCCAAGCTCCTCGCTCGGGCGGTCATCGCCGCCCTTCCTCAAACCCGCGTCGTTGCCGCCGGCATCACTGTGCAGGGCGTCTTCATCAACAGCGAGAGCGACAGTTTCGAGGGCGATGACCCTCTGCCGCTGTTCCGCACCCGCATCGACCTTTCCGTCTGGCATCAGGAGAACTAGCCATGGCCACTTCAGCGAGCATCGGTAACGGCGCTCAGTTCCAAATCGAGAGCGCGACCCCCGGCACCTACACGGCCATCGCCGAGGTCTACGACATCACGCCGCCCAACGAGACGACCGACATCATCGACGCCTCGCACATGGCCTCGACGGATCGCGAGTTCATCATGGGGCTAACCGACCCCGGCGAAACCTCCTTCGAGATGAACTTCGTGCCCGGCTCGGCAAGCGAAGGCTTGCTGCTGGCGGCAAAGGCAGCCCGCGCCGCCAAGAACTTCCGCATCGTCTTCCCGAACCTCGCCACCTGGACCTTCGCGGGTCTGCTGACGGGCTACGAGCCGGCCATGCCGAACGACGACAAGATGACCTGCACCGTGACGATTAAGGTCACCGGCGCCGTCCTGCGGGAGAACGACTGATGGCCAACCCTCTGAAAGGCGAGGTCAGCTTCACCGCTGACGGCGTCGCCTACACCCTGGTCTTCACCACCAACGCGATCATCGCCTTGGAAGACAAGATCAGCCTGCCGATTTCCCGCATCGGTGAACTCCTGGCCAACATCGGCGCGCGCGAGATGCGGACCATGTTCTGGGCCGCCCTGCTTGACCGCCACGGCGTCACCGAGGATGAGGCCGGCGCGATCATGGACGCGGTCGGCGGCATCGTCCCGGCCTCAGAGCTGGTCACGGACGCCCTGGTCAAAGCCATGCCGCAGGAGGAAGCCAGGGGCACGGCGCGCCCTCGGAAGCCGGCGGTTGGGATTGGGAAGGCCTCCTGATCGCATGGTCGGAAATGGGCGGATGGCCAGAACAGTTCTTCTCCAGCACCCCCCGCATTGTCGGGGCGGTGATGGAGGGGCGTGCGCGCGCCGCGAAGTCCAAGATGCGCCTCGCCGGCTGGCACGCCCATACTGTGGCCTCGCTGGATCGCGTCAGACGCCTTCCCACCCTTGCCAAGCTGATCGACGGGCCGGACCTCAAACAGCGGCTCAGCGGCGCAGCCAGGCCCACGGGCGAGCTTCTATCGCTCGCCCGCCGGTGGATGGTGGCCATAGGGCCCGGGGCGGTCGCCGATGAAGGGTGACAAGCCGAACATGAAACAGGACGTCTCGCCTATCCAAGCGACCCCGGCCGCCCCGTCATGGATGCCGGCTGCCGCTGCCGAGGAGTGGAACCGCTGCGCGCCCGTTCTGACGGATCGAAAAATCCTGACCGACGGCGATCTCGGCAGCCTGGAAAACTACTGCCTGGCGGTCGGCCAGGTCAGGGACTGTCAGGCGACGCTCTCTGGCCTGCCGAGCCTCTTCTTCCAAGGCGACAAGGGCGTCCCTCGCCCACACCCGGCGCTGCGTGTGATGCACACCGCCATGACCCTCGCTCGCCAGATGGCGGCGGAACTGGGCCTCACGCCCGTCTCTCGTTCCCGCCCTGCCCTTGGCGTCGATCCAGAGGACAACGGGGGCTTCGGTGACCTGGTGGACTGACGACAGCCCGATACCCGATCCGCATGGCAAAGGCGCCAGAGCGGCGGCCTTCATCCAGAAGCTGAAGCTGCACGAGGGCAAGCTAGCTGGTCAGCGGTTCAAGCTTGCGCGGTGGCAGGAGCGCATCGTGCGCCGGATCTACGGCGACACCCGCGAGGACGGGCAGCGCCGCATCCGCACCGTTTTCATCCTGCTCCCTCGGGGCAATGGGAAGACCACCCTGTCGGCCGGGCTGGGCCTGCTGCATCTGGTCGGTCCTGAGAAGGAAGCCGGCGGTCAGGTCGTGGTCGCGGCCGCGGATCGGGAACAGGCCTCCATCGCCTACAACGCCGCCTCTGGCATGATCGCTCAGGAGCCGGTGCTGAAGTCCCGCACAAAGGTCCTGCCGTCGTACAAGACGATCCAGCACCCCGACACGCGCTCGACCCTAAAGGCGATCTCGCACGAGGCCTATTCCAAGCACGGCCTCTCGATCTCTTGCCTGATCGCCGACGAGGTCCACGCCTGGCCCAAGCGCGAGTTGTGGGACGTGCTGCGTCAGTCCATGGGCAAGCGGGAGGAGCCTCTGTCCATCGTCATCACCACGGCCGGCTCCGGCGTCCACGGCCTGGGCTACGAGCTATACAGCTACGCCCGCAAGGTCGCCTCGGGCGAGGTCGTGGATGAGACCTTCCTGCCGATCCTGTTCGAAACGCCCAAGGACGCCAACTGGCAGGACGAGGAAGTCTGGAGGGCGGTCAATCCGGCTATCGCCGACGGCTTCCGGTCCATGGAGGAGATGCGCGTCACCGCCCGCCAGGCCGCCGAGATCCCGGCCCAGCGCGAGGCGTTCAAGCGCTACTACCTGAACATCTGGTCCGACGGGGCGCCCGATCCCTGGCTCGACATGGACATCTATGATCGCGGCGCCGAACCGATCGATTGGGATGCCCGCGAGGGAGAGGCGGTCTGGCTCGGTGTTGACCTGTCCAGCACCCAGGACCTCACCGCCGTCGTGGCGGCCTTCAGGGATGACGACGGCGGCTATACCGTGCGGCCCTGGTTCTTCTGCCCGGCCGACAACCTGACCAAGCGCCAGGAGCGGGATCAGGTGCCCTATCTGACCTGGGCCGAGGCTGACCATCTGACCGCAACGCCGGGCAACGTCGTCGATTACGCCTACGTCGAGACCGTCATCGAGGAGATCAGCCAGCGCTACCGGATCCAGGAACTGGCCATCGACCCCGCCATGTCCGCCGGCATCGTCCCCCGGCTGCAGGACATGGGCATCAACGTCATCCACTTCCGCCAAGGCTGGCTCTCCATGACCCCGGCAATCATGGAGACCGAGCGCGCCCTGATCTCGGGCAAGCTGCGGCATGGCGGTCACCCGGTCCTGCGCTGGAACTTCAACAACGCCGTGATCGACCGCGGCCCCAAGGGCGACACCGCCCGCTTCATCAAGTCCAAGTCGGCGGAGAAGATCGACGGCGCCGTAGCGGCCGCCATGGCCATCGCCCGCGCCCAGGCCTCCGACGCCGGCCCCTCCATCTTTGAATCCGATTGGATCGATGAGATCAACTTCAACTAGGAAGGAAATCCTATGACTATCACCATCATGTCCATGACCCGCCTGAACCGCGAGCCGAACAAGCAGGGCATCAAGCACCTGGCGCATTGCACCGTCGCCATCGGTGATCTGCTGACGTTGGAGGGGTGTCTGCTGGTCGCTCACCCGAGGGCCGGCCGGGTCATCTGGTCGCCGAGGCCTGACGACAAGTCCGGTGATTTCCAGGTCGGCGCCCGTTTGGGGCCGGTCCTACGCGCAGGGATCGCCGAAGCCGCCATCCGCACCTATGACGCCCTGACCATCAACGACAACCAGACCGGCCCGGCCATCAGTGCGGCGGTCGAGCTGGTCCGGCAGATCGAGGCCAGGGACGCGGCGTAATCAGTCGCGGTAAAAGGCGGCGTGACCATCAGCCGTGAAGACCCACTTGCCAGATAGGTAATGGGTGGCCTTACCGCCCTGCATCGAGAACCACCAATCCCCCTGCTGCCAATACAAGCATTTGCCTTGAGGGGTCCAAAGGTAATCGCCGTCTTGATACAGAGCGGGTTGGCCAGTCGGTGTGAAGAACCAGACAACGTTGGCCATCAGTACATCGACTCGTCCCAGTCGATCCGGCCCTTGCCTCGGGCTTCGTACATCGCAACGACTTTCTTGTGGTCCTCGGAATCGTAGAAGCCGGCAGCAGGATAAACCTCGACCATGATCTCCTCAGTTGTTCCCCACTTCTCAGCGCCGGCTTCGACAATCATCCGATCGTCTGCGGCAGTCTGCACAGTCCACCAGGTCCGCTTGACGACAAAGCTCCTGCCGCCTGCGTCGCCCGGCACCATTACACCGATGTAGTCTCCGGACGCCGGAACTGCCGGCATCTCGATGCACATAGTGTAGTCTGCTTCGCCGCCCCCAGGCGGGACCACCACCAGTTTCACCTTCATAGCGCCACCCCTCCAAGTTGTTGCGATACACCTAATCTGGCCGATTAGGCATTCTGGTCAACCTAAAGCTGGCAAAAGCTATTTCTTTTGCCGCTGTGGAATGGCCGCTTTGACGTCAAGAACCTTCTTCCCTGTCACCACAGTGCGATGGATGAAGTGTTCAAGAGACTGAAGGAGTTGACCCAGGTCTTCATCGGTTGGATCCCAACCTCTGTGGGCGGCGGCGTTTCCGGCATCAACAACAGTCTGCAATATCGTTGCTTCGGTCTCACCGATGAACCCCGCATCCTGAAGAGCCTTCACCTTGGCCGCCAACGGGAGATTTTCATCGAGGGAGTGATAGCTCACGACCCGGTCAAAGGCTGTCCGCAGACCTGTGGCTGCTAGAATATTGGATCGCCGCTCTACAGCCGCGTAGACCTCCGACAGGATTTTTTCCAGCTGAGGGTCCTGTTTAGCGATTGACCAAACCCAGTCAGGTTTCAGCCCCTTTTTTTCGGGGACAGGGTAGGTTTCCACCCTGATCACTGGGACCATGAAAGACCGTCCCTCGTCGTCAAATTCCACGTCGAGGTCGTTGTCGTCCCAACTCGACTTTGAATAGAAGATGGTCGTACATCCACGACACTCCAGCATCTCGTGCGTGACAGATCCGTCGATTACGTCGTGCCGGCTTTCATGACGCCACGGTCGATCTATCGATCCAAGAACATCGCAGACGCGATCGCCATCGCATCTTGGGCAGTGTGCCTGCTTTCGCGGAAGGTCGGCTGATACAGTGTCAGACATCAAACCGCTCACGCAGGATTTCCCTGATGGCATGAGCTCGGCTGTTAGGCTTCGGCAAGCCCTTGTGGCGGGCTTCGCCTTCTAACCACCCATCAACCTTGGCCAGCATGTCAGGCTGAAGACGAACCTGAACCTGCGTGCCTTGGCCTGTCGGTGCAGGGCCGCGTTTCTTTGGTACCGAAGTATCTTTACCATCCATAGTTACCATGGTACCAAAGGATCGGACTGAGCGGAAGCTACCAACGACCGCCCAGCCCTAACCGCAACCGATCACTTGGAGATCAGGTCATGGCTGCTCACGCCACTAGCACACCTGCGCCCAGCGCAAACCCACCCGACAAGCTCACCGCGCTGATCGACGCAATGATCCCGCTCGCTGCGGAGATTATGGGGCATGGGAGCTACACCCAAAAGGATCGCGTTCACGAAGTGATCTCGCACATCGCGGACATGGCGATAGGCTCCGATGTCCTGATCGAAAACGTCCGCGCCAAGGCTCGGGCGATGCGGCTGATCTACGCCGGCCATGAGCTTGGCTTCGAAGACGGCTTCCGGGACGATGCCCTCGACGGCGGCTCCCGCGCAGAGCAGTTAGCCCTCCAAGTCCTCGTGCTGATGTCGGTGCCCCAATGAGTGCCGATCTGGTCGTCCACCCCGCCGCCACCCGCCATCAGTTCCGCGCCCAGGTCTGCCGGCTGATCGACCGCCTGATCAACGTGCTGGACGACATCGACGGCGATACCGACCTAGAACCCGGCGGCGACGATGAACCCAGCTTGTCGGCAGCCGTCCCGACAATGTCATGGGAAGGATCGCAGGACGCCTGGCTGCAAGGCCCTGATGATGACCGCGAAGACCAATGCGAGGACGAGGGCGGCGAGCATGATGGGCGCGAGCCGGAGGATGCAGAATGATCCCCGATAAGCCGACGCCGGCGCAAGCCGCTGCCCTCGATGACCTGTTCCATCAATGCGACCTGATCAACGCGCGGCCACTGCCATGCGAGATCGATTGGGTGCTGTCGCGAGTGGGGGAAAAGTGATGGATTTCGCTGACAAACCGCCACTTGCGTATTGGCGAATTATGGAAAATCGGAGATGGTGTCCTCCCGGCTCAAAACGGGAACAAACACCCGCGCTCATGGGGGAGCGAGACAGAACAGGAAGTCGACCCCATGGCCGAGAGCAACGTCCTTTATGGCGCCAAAGCGATAGCAGCCCACCTCTTCGGAGACGAGGGAAAGTGGTCGCGGGTGATCGATCTGAACCGACGGCATCGCGTCCCCCACCGCTTCCCCATGTTCTATCTCGGCTCCACTCTGTGTGCCCGGAGATCAGAGATCGACGCCTGGATCGCACGAAGGGAGGCGGCGAACTGCAACGCGCCAACTTCCCGCGATGAGGCGGCCTGACATGGGGTGGCCCGTCATCAAAACCGCCAAGGCGCTGATCGCAGAAGAGATCGTCCCTTGTTCACAGGCCACGCTGATCGGGCTGGCCAAGACCTACGGCGTCGGCCGCAAACTCGGCCGGGCCTACGTCTTCACACCTGACGACGTTCAGGAGCTGCTGGAGAAGCTGCCATGCCCCTCACCCTCAAACGACGACACGGATCCCCGAGCTGGTACCTCCGCGGGACCGTCAGGGGCATCATCGTTGACGAAAGCACTGGCACTGGCGACCGCAAAGCCGCCGAAGAAATCCGTGCGGTCCGCGAAGCCGAGCTCCTCAAGCGATCGATCCACGGTGATTCCGCTACGCGGACATTCGCCGAAGCCGCTCTGAGCTACATGGAGGCCGGGGGCGAGAGATCGCACCTGGCTCCTATTCTGAAGCTGCTGGGGGCCAAGCCCCTTGCCGCCATCGGCCAGGCGGAAATCGATGCGCTCGGCAAAAAGCTGAAGCCCAAGGCGGCGCCTTCTACGCTCAACCGGCACATTTACACGCCCGTCGCAGCCGTCCTTCACCACGCCGCTCGCAAGCGCTGGTGCGAGAAGCCAGTCATCGCCCGTCCGAAGGAGCCGAAAGGCCGAATCAGATGGGTGACGCACGAGGAAGCGGAGCGCCTCATCCACGCCGCCGCGCCGCACCTTCGGCCCCTGGTCGTCCTGCTGTTCTCCACCGGCGCCCGGATCTCGGAGGCCCTCTATCTGGATTGGCGGAATGTCGATCTGGAGCGCGCGCACGTCGAGTTCATCGACACGAAGAACGGCGAGGCGCGGGGCGTCCCGCTGCACCCCCGCGCTGTAGCGGCCCTATCCGCCCTTCCACACCGCCAGGGGGCCGTCTTCCGCCGCTCCCTGCCCACCGTCACCGCCTCGGGCAAGCAGAAGCCCCTGGGCGACCCCTACGAGGTCCGTGAAGGCGGCGGTGGTCAGATCAAGACCGCCTGGGCCGGGATGCTGAAACGAGCGGGGATCGAGGACTTCTCCCCGCACGACTGCCGGCACACCTGGGCGACCTGGCATTATCGCGCCAACCGTGACCTGACCGCCCTCATGGAGCTAGGGGGTTGGAAGAGTGCAGCGATGGTCATGCGCTACGCCCACGTAAACACTTCCCACCTCGCCGGCTCGATCAGCACCGTGTGGGGAACCTCAGGAACGACCGATGTTCAAGACACCAGTGAACCATATCGACCGGGCGGGGCATCGAGCGGACCTCTACTTCGTAGCGTGCGGTGAGTTCACCAAGGTGGGCATAGCGAACGACACAGTCCGTCGGATCCAAAGGCTGCAGCTTGGTTGCCCCTACCCCCTACGGCTCGCCTATCGGCGGGCCATAGTAGGCGGCCTCGAGCGACAGGTAGAGCAACTCGTCCACGAGCGCCTAAAGCCCTTTGCCATTGGCCGGGAGTGGTTCTCGATCACCCCTGAGGCGGCTCTTGCCACGGCCCTGCCAATCATCCAGGCAGCAGCCAACCACGCCCGCCGCCGAAACCCTGAAAGTGGGACATTTACGGGGAGCGGACCGACAACGAAGACCAAAACATTTGAAACACAAGGACAATATCGGTGATCCGTATATCCTTGGTAAGGCTGAGGTCGTGGGTTCGATTCCCCCCGGCGGCACCATCTGAGACTTGAAAAGGCCCGGCTTTCGCTGGGCCTTTTTGATTTTCCGGATCGGACGGACAAGCCTTCAGTCGTAGCCGTACAGACCACGGCGATAGGGATCGCGGTCATCCGCATCGCTATCCTTGCTCCAGCTGAACCCCATCGACATCGACTTGGTCGTGGTGTCGGCCCCATAGCCTCGGCCGCGCCAGCCGCCATAAGGTGAATAGAAGCCCGGTCCGCGCAGCCCATAGCCGCCGTAGCCGTATCCCCAAGGTTCGTTGCGGCCTTCGCGGTAGGCGAGGTCCAGGCGACCGTTCTCGCCGACCGGCAAGGAAACGGCCGCGCCATAGCTGCGATAGCCGCCGGTGCCGATCCCGGCCTCGACCACGCCATGCATCTTGCGCTCGGCCGGGGCGCCCGGCTCTTCGCTTTCGTCGAAGGTTGCGCCCGGCGTGCGCGCGCTGATCCAGTTCTGGATCTGCTGTTCGGTGGTCATGCCGTGCGGGGCGGCGTCCTGAGCCGTCGGCGCAGTCAACGACGCCTCAGGCGCCGCCGCCAAGGCCTGAGCCAGGGTGGGCGCGTTTGTCGGCGCCGTCGTGACCACGCCGTCCGGATCACCGTCCGACGCCGCCAGAGCCACTCCCGCCAAGAGACTTGCGATCAGCATAGGCCACCTCCGTTCGACATCATCCTAGCACAGCGATTGAGGCCAAGGTCAGGCGATGCCGTCGCCGCGGTTGAGAGGGTCCGGCAGAGGCTCGCCCTCGGCTACGAAACTGAGCGCGACCGAGTTGATGCAATAGCGGTTTCCGGTCGGCGGCGGACCGTCGGGGAAGACGTGACCCTGGTGGCTGCCGCAGCGGGCGCATTGGGTCTCGATCCGGATCATGCCGTAGCTGGTGTCGCGGATCGCGTGGACGTGCGCTTCATCAACCGGCTGGGTGAAGCTGGGCCAGCCGGTGCCGCTTTCGAACTTGGTTCCGCTCTTGAACAGCGGCAAGCCGCATTCGCGGCAGCAGAAGACGCCCGCGCGCTTCTCGCCCAGCAGAGTGCCGCAGAAGGGCGCCTCCGTGCCATGGGACAGCAGGACGCGCTTTTCCTCTGGATTCAGGGCGGCTTCGAGCCGGGCGCGTTCTTCGGCGTTCGGCGGGGTCAGGTCATAGCCCGACGGCGAACGGAGGGATTCGGAGGTTTGGGCGAGATCGGTCATGGACTGCAAATAAGAAGGGTGGGCCAAGGGTTCCACCCCTGCCCGCCCCTCGCTCATTCGACCGACCGTTCCTTATTGGAACAGCGTGCCCACCCAGGCGCGCACGGCCGCTTCGTCCGTTGGGGAACCGGTGTAGGCAAGGCCCTGCGCCGGCGTGAACGGCGCGTCATTGCCGCGTTGACGCGTGGTCCAGGCCTTATGACCATAGGTCAGCTCGGCATAGTTCGACGGCAGGCGCAGAACGGTCGGCTCGATGAAGATCGAATCCTCTGCCGTCACCGATCCGGCCAGACGCACATTCGGCAGGCGCGTCAGCAGGTCCAGCGTATCCAGGCACCCGCTGGTGCAGCCGCTATCGACCAGGACCACAACCGGACCCGCCACGGGGTTTGCTGCGCCCGTGTCCGCCACCGAAGGACGGCCCGGCATGGTGAAGGTCGGCTGATTGGCGGCCAAGGCCGAATCGAAGGCGGCGACGATGGCCTGGGTCTGTTCGATCACCGGGCCGGATTCGGCGACGAAGCGCGGGTCGGCCTGCATGCGGGCCAGGGTGTCGGCGAACCACTGACGGTTCGCGGGTGTGGCGCGGTAGGTGATCGAGCCGGCTTCAGGCTGACGGCTGACGGTGAACTCCGGCGTCCAGATGCGGTTGGCCAGGCCATAGCCCTTGCCCGTCGCATTCAGCGAAGCGCCGTTCGCGCCGCGCAGGTCGATGACCAGCCCCTGCGCACCACGAATGGCGGGTAATTGCGCTTCGACGGCGGCGTAGAAGGCGTCCCATCCGGCGTCGTCAGCCAGGGTGTGGACGTTGATCCACGGACGGCCATCGGCCGTCTCGACCGACAAAGGATTGGCGCCCGGCGTGTAGACGGTGGCGCGATAGGCGGCTTCCAGGCTGGCGGCGTCGGCCGGCTGGGGCTGCATCTGGAAGTCGCGATCACGACGGCCGACCTTGAAGGTGCACAGCGACGGCACGCCGCTGGTGAAGGGATTGTTGCGGTTCCACAGCAGATAGGGCGCGGTGCGGACACGCCCGGCTTCCGTCGTCAGGTCGCCTTCCCAGCGATCCAGCCGCTCTTCGGCCAACTGGGCGGCGGTCTTGTCGCCGCACTTGACCAGGGTCGCCCCGAGCGGCGGCACGTTGCGAACGCCGGGCTTCACATAGGAGACGACATATTCGCCGTTGCGCCACGCCGTGGTCACGCCCGGCCAGCTGGTCGCGAAGAAGGGACCGAGGCCTTCGTAGGTCGGACGGATCGCGATGTTCGAATCGCGGAAGCCGTTGGCGTAGTAGCGCATCAGATAGGCATGGCTGTCGCCGCTGTTCACGCGGCCAACCTTGCCTTGCGCATCGGTCAGGCCGGCATCGATCCAGCTGCGAAACGCTTCGCTGGGCGCGCCGGGAATCACGGCGGCGGGGTGGTTGGCGGCCAGGGCGTCATGCGCGGCCTGAAGGTCTTGCTGCGCCAGAGCGCGAAAATCCTGTGCGACGGCGGCGCCGGCGGCGACGGTCAGCGACAGAACGGCGGCCGAAGCGGCGGCGATCATTCGGTTCATGGGGTTTCCTTCGGCCTTTGATTTCAAGCTCGTGGGAAAGGTTAAACCCCAAGCGTCCGGCGCTTGCCAACCCCGCCGCGCGGGATTTCGCCCGATTGTCACATGGGCTGCGGCGATGCGGCGCGCATCAAAGCGGCGCCGACGCCTCGACCGCTGCGCCGAAGATCCGATCGAAGCTGCGCCTCAAGGCCTCGTCCGCCTCGTCCATCGTCGCCAGAACGCCGAGATCGACAAGGCTGGTGACGCCGTGTTCCTGAATGCCGCACGGGACGATGCCGCCGAAATGATCCAGATCCGGCTCCACGTTCAGGCTGATGCCGTGGAAGCTGACCCATTTGCGGACCTTGACGCCGATGGCGGCGATCTTGTCCTCACGCGACCAGCCCGCCCCCTTGCGCTCGA
The DNA here is from genome assembly GCA_027944975.1 of Acanthamoeba sp. SK_2022c. NCBI lineage: Eukaryota > Discosea > Longamoebia > Acanthamoebidae > Acanthamoeba > Acanthamoeba sp. SK_2022c. The sequence continues at coordinate 10,345 of JANDKB010014178.1, read as the reverse complement.
TCCACACGCCGACGCGCCCCGGCCGGATGTCGGCCTTAACGCCGAACGTCTCCAGGGCGCCGATCAGCCACAGCTCAAGCCCGCGCACGAAACACCGGACGTCCTTGCCGCGCCGGCTCAGGTCCAGCATCACATACGCCACGCGCTGTCCCGGGCCGTGATAGGTGAACTGCCCGCCCCGCCCTGTGCGATGCACCGGAAACCGGCCGGCATCCAGAAGGTCGTCGTCCTTGGCCGAGACGCCCGCAGTGTAGAGCGGCGGATGTTCCAGCAACCAGACCATCTCATGCGCCTCGCCCGCCGCAATCGCGGCGACGCGCGCCTCCATGAAGGCCTCTGCGGCCGCATAGTCGACGTAGCCTTTCGACACGGCCCATTCGACCGGTCGACCATCGTCGAGACGCAGTTTCTGAAGGGACGGGCTTAACGGCTCAGCAAGCATGACGCTTCAATGTAGTCGCCAGGGCGTTTCTGCAAGAGACGGCCCTCCTGTGAAGAGAGCTTTACGTGACCCAGATCAACGCCGTCGATGTCGAAATCTCAGTGGTGCTGGGTCGATCGGTGCTGCCGATGTCGCAACTGCTGCGCATGGGTCGCGGCGCGGTGATTCCCCTGGACGCCGCAGAGGGCGACGAGGTCTGGATCCTGGCCAACAACTATCCGGTCGCGCGCGGCGAAATCGAGATTCGTGACGACCGTATCGCCATCACCGTCACCCGCCAGGCGGACGTGTACGACTTCATGGCGGGGTCGGCCTGAGGCTTTGATCCGCGACGTCTTTGCGTCGTTCATTTCGCCCTTTCCTTTTCCAACGGCTTCGTCTATTCGCCGCCGCTCCGATGCGAGCGGTCGTGGCGGAATTGGTAGACGCGCAGCGTTGAGGTCGCTGTGGGGCAACCCGTGGAAGTTCGAGTCTTCTCGACCGCACCATCTGGCTAAACAGGGCGATTCATCGGCTAAATACGGCTGGACATTCTACCAAGGGAGGCGACCACGTGAGCACCACGGACACCGCCTTTGCTCCAGACGAGACGCTCGATAACGAAGACCACGCCGCCCTGGACGAGGACTATGTCCTCACCCCTCAATTCGTCGAAAAAGTCGTGGACGCCGCCGACGACGGCGACGGGATGCGGCTGCGCTCGCTGTTGGAAGACCTGCACCCGGCCGACGTCGCCGACCTGATGGGCTTCCTGACGGCGGAACACCGCGCCGTCGTCGTGCTGTGGTTGCCGCCGGAGCTTCTGGCCGAAACACTGCCCGAGCTGGACGACAATATCCGCGAGGAGGTGCTGGAGCGCGTCCCGCACGGCACCCTGGCCGAGGCGCTGCAGGAACTGGATTCCGACGACGCCGCCGCTGTCGTCGAAGACCTGGAAGACGACCAGCGCGAGCGCGTTCTGGCCGCCATGCCCGAAGTCGATCGCGCCGCCATCGAAAGCAGCCTGGGCTATGCGGAAGAGTCCGCCGGCCGCCTGATGCAGCGCGAGGTGATGGCCGCGCCCCAGTTCTGGAGCGTGGGCGACACCATCGACCACATCCGCAAACAGGGCGACGACCTGCCCGAGCTGTTCTTCGACATCTATGTCGTCGATCCGCTGAACCGTCCGGTCGGCGGCGTGCCGATCAGCGGCCTGCTGCGGGCCGCCCGAACCGTCGCCCTGACCGATCTGATGGAGCCGATCAACGAGATCGCCGTCGATCAGGATCAGGAAGAAGTCGCCTACATCTTCGAGAAATACCACCTGATCTCGGCGCCCGTCGTGGACGCGGCCGGACGGCTGGTGGGTCAGATCACCGTCGATGACATCGTCAACATCATTCAGGAAGAGAACCGCGAGGACATCCTGCGTCTGGCCGGTGTCGCCGACGAAGACCGCGGTTCGTCCGTACCCGAGATCGTGCGCGGTCGCGTGCCCTGGCTGGCGATCAATCTGGCGACGGCGGCCCTGGGCGCCAGCGTCATCGGCCTTTTTGAAGCCACCATCCAGCAGATCGTCGCCCTCGCCGTGCTGATGCCAATCGTCTCAGCCATCGGCGGCAACGCCGGCACCCAGGCCCTGACCGTGACCGTGCGCGCCCTGGCGACGCGTGAGCTGAACAGTTCGAACGCCCCCCGCACCTTCTGGCGTGAAATGATGGTCGGCCTGGCGAACGGCCTGATCCTGGCCCCCCTGATCGGCATCGCGACAGGCTTCTGGTTCCGGGACGAAGACTGGAAGATCGGCCTGGTGATCGGCGCGGCCATGATCCTGAACCTGTTGGTCGCCGCATCGATCGGGGTGCTGACGCCCCTGACCCTGTCCAAGCTGAAGTTCGACCCGGCCGTGTCCTCGGCCGTGTTCGTTACGGCGACCACCGACTTCTTCGGCTTCCTGATCTTCCTTGGTCTGGCCACACTGGTGCTGCTCTAGACACGACGCGGACGATCCGGCGCGGCCCTTGCTGGGAGCGGTGCGAGCGCCGCGCGCCTGTTTCCAATTGGGTCAACTGTGTCTGACGTCCTCCCCAAACCCAGCAAGGTGTCCCGCGAAGGCGTCCTGCTGATCAAGAGTTTCGAAGGCTTCCGCCCTCGGGCCATGCAGCGCAGCGACGGTCGCTGGGTCATCGGCTATGGCCACACCCGGTCGGCCCGCGAGGGCGCAAGGGTGTCCGAGGCCGAGGCCGAACTGCTGATGCAATACGATCTGATCCCGATCGTGAAGGCCGTGACCGATCACGTCCGCGCACCTTTGAACCAGCATCAGTTCGACGCCCTGGCCAGTTTCGCCTTTTCGATCGGCGCGGACAGGTTCGCCGCCTCCGACGTGGTCGAACAGTTGAATGCGGGATCTTCTCGTCAGGCGTCCGCCTCCTTGAGCGCCTGGGCCGATGAAGCCGCAGCCGAGACCCCGACCCGCCGTCGCTCGGCTGAACACGCGCTGTTCAACGCCGCGCCCGGCGCGCCGGTCACCTTGGCGGACCTTTTGGCCGCGCCCCTTCCGTCTCCTTTCGAGACGGATGAACCGACTCTGCCCGCCGTCGACGGCGCCCTGGATGAGGCCGTCGCTCCCTTCCCGGCGCAAGACGGCGCAGCGCTGGCTCAAGCGACCACCGCGCCCCAGCCGCACGCCGTCTATGCCGCGACAGCCGTCGGCCCAGTCCCGGACGTTGTGCCGTTGACCGGGCAGTCGGACACCGTGTCCGTCGCTGCGCCGATCATCGCCGCCAACGACATCCACGCCCCGGTTGAGACCCAACAGCCGGAGACGCCGTCGGGCTTCGCCGATGCGCAGAAGACCACCGTGGTGCTGACCGCGCCGGGACTGGCCGAAGCCGTGCCCGCCGACAGCCCCGTCGAACCGGTCATCGAGGGCGACGCTGCATGCAGCGAAGACGTGCTGAGCACGCGTGAACGCCTGGCGCGCGCTCGGGCCAAACGGCGTTCGGGCCTTGGCGAAACCCTGACCTTCGTCATCATGGGCGGCCTGGGCGCCCTGTGTCTCGGTGTCGCCATGGCCGCCTTTCGCCGCGCGTCGCTATCGAACAGCAGCGACACCGCCACGGTCGCCTGGGTCCTAATCCTGGTCGCCGCCGCCTGCCTCGGCGTGTCGGGCTACAACTGCTATCGGCGCTGGGGACGGGCTGACCGCGTCTGACAGCGCTTGGCGAAAGGCCGTGCGCGATGCTACGCCCTAGCGCATGAGCATTCCCTTCGCGCCCCAATCCATGGAATTCGGCCTTGGCGACAACGCCGACGCCATCCGCGACACCACCGCCCGCTGGGCCGCCGATCGCCTGGCCCCGCTGGCCGCCGAGATCGACGAAAAGAACGAATTCAAACGTGAATTCTGGCCCGAGATGGGCGAACTGGGTCTGCACGGAATCACCGTCGAGGAAGAGTTCGGCGGCCTCGGACTGGGCTATCTCGAACATGTCGTCGCAATGGAGGAAGTGTCGCGCGCCTCGGCCTCGATCGGCCTCAGCTACGGTGCCCACTCCAACCTGTGCGTCAATCAGATTCGGCGCTGGGGCACGGCCGAACAGAAGCAGAAATATCTGCCCAAGCTGATCAGCGGTGAACATGTCGGTTCGCTGGCCATGTCCGAGGCCGGATCAGGTTCCGACGTCATGTCGATGCGCACCCGCGCTGAAAAGAAGGGCGATCGCTACGTCCTGAACGGCACCAAATTCTGGATCACCAACGCCCCCCACGCCGACACCCTCGTCGTCTATGCCAAGACCGATCCGGATGCGGGATCAAAGGGTTGCACCGCCTTCCTGATCGAAAAGGGCATGAAGGGTTTCAGCGTCTCCAAGAAGCTGGACAAGATGGGCATGCGCGGCTCGGACACCGCCGAACTGGTGTTCGAGGACTGCGAAGTGCCGGAAGAGAACATCATGGGTCCGCTGGGCGGCGGCGCCGGCGTGCTGATGAGCGGCCTGGACTATGAGCGCGCCGTTCTGGCCGCCGGTCCGCTCGGCATCATGCAGGCCGCGCTGGACGTGGTCCTGCCCTACGTCCGCGACCGCAAGCAGTTCGGAAAGCCGATCGGCTCGTTCCAGCTGATGCAGGGCAAGATCGCCGACATGTACGTCGCCCTGAACAGCGCCCGCGCCTATGTCTATTCGGTCGCCCGTGCCTGCGACGCCGGCCTGACAACGCGCTACGACGCGGCGGGCGCGATCCTGCTGGCGTCCGAGAATGCGGTGAAGGTGACGATGGAAGCCGTTCAGGCCCTGGGCGGCGCCGGTTACACCAAGGAATGGCCGGTCGAACGCCTGGTCCGCGACGCCAAACTCTATGACATCGGCGCCGGCACCAACGAGATCCGCCGCTTCCTGATCGGACGGGAACTGCTGGGCGGCTGACGGCTTGTCTCCGCACAAGGAGACAGACCATGCCCGCAAAATCCGCCGCTCAGCAAAAGGCCGCCGGCGCCGCCCTGTCAGCCAAGCGTGGAGATACGCCGAAGTCGAAGCTGAAGGGCGCGTCCAAGTCCATGGTCGAGTCCATGACGGAAAAGCAGCTGGAAGACCTGGCGGAGACCCAGCGCAAGGGCAAACCCGAGCACGTGCAGGACTGAGACACAGTCGATTTATCTGACCGCCTGTCCGTTCTGTAAGTGGCGATCCGCGCGCTGACCGCCTAGATGGGCGCAATCTCCAGCCGAGCGCCCCGCCTGATGCCCGCCCAACCGCCTCCGAACGACGACCTGCGGCGGTTCTCCGACGTCCTTGAAGACCTCAGCCACGCCCCAGAATCCAAGCTGACCATGTCTGAATTGGTCGCTTCGTTCGGTGAGCGCGGCTTTGGGGCCATGATCCTGATCCTGTCGCTGCTGGCGCTGCTGCCCTGGCCGCCCGGCGGCAAGGCGGTCTTCGCCGTGCCGATCATCCTGATGTCGCTGGAACTGGCCTTTCAGAGACAGAGCGTGTGGCTGCCGCGCTGGATGTTGAAGGCCTCGGTGTCCCGCGCCGCCTACACGTCCTTGATCGCCACGCCGTTCGCAGCCCCGGCCCGGCTACGCCGCTGGGTGCTGTCGGCGAAGGTGCGGATCGCCGGGCGCCGCTACATCTTTTCCGACGGCGTGAGGCGCGCCGTTCGCAGACGGCCGAACGGCGTGAGCGTCCTGAAGATGGTCCGCGCCATCGAACGCTTGACCCGCCCACGCCTGCCGCTGCTGACCGGCGATGTCGCCGACACCTTCACCGGCCTGGTCTGCGTCGTGCTGGCCCTGATCATGGCCTTGCCCATTCCGTTCGGAGACGCCCTGCCCGGCATCGCGCTGGTTCTGTTCGCCCTGGGCATGATGCAGCGCGACGGGGTCGCCATCCTGCTCGGCGTCGTCGCCACCGCAGCCAGCGCCCTCTATCTGTTCCTGATCTGGGCGACGGTGGTCGAGGTGGCCCAGCACGTGACCGGCTGGTTCGCCAAACTGCTGCACTGACGGCGACAAAAAGGGCCGCCGGGTTTCCCCGACGACCCTTCATTGCCTGACCGCGAACGGTCCGGCCGCAACTCAGTCTGAAAGGCTCAGACCAGACCCTCTCCGAGGGCCAGGGTCGCGGTCGCCGCTCGCGATTGATGACAATGAGACACTGGATCACCTTCACCACTGTTTTGAGCGTTTGAATGCCCGAGGGCTCGTTGCCCGAATCGTTCGTCAAAACAGCAGCTTAAAGACCAGGCGCGTTCAATCCCGAGCCAGTGGGGAATTAGACGTTTGGTCGACCTATTTGTCCCCTGTGGCTCCCCCAAGACGCCCTCCCCTTCACCATCATCCGGGCAACGGGCAGAGACGGAATCGTACCATCCCTTCAGGCAAAGACGCGGACTATCCGCATAGAGGCCGAGAAATTATATCAATAAAAACAATTAGTTGACACCCTCCCGGGGCATGGTTTTATAGAATGGGGAGAAATGTGGCTTTCGCTTTCTTCCCTCCCGCAGTCCATGAACGAAGGAAAACACATGGCTCAAGAAGACGAAGCACAAGGCTTCCTGCACCTACCCAGTGCAACCGGCACCGGCGTTCTCGTCCGACGCACACAAGTCGTGGGAGCGAGACCGAATGGCCCGAATGAGGGGTCCATCGTCTACACGGCGGCTGGCCCCAGTATCTACACCAGCCTGACGACCAAGCAGCTCGCTCGGCTGTTCGACGCACAGGCCGTCGAGGCCCAGCACCAAGGCTAGAACGACTGCAGGACTCTTGAGGGGCGCCCCTTTTGAATCTTTGCGCTCGCCGACGGTATAGGCCCTCTCAGTTGAGGACTAGGGATGGTCATACGACAACGCAGGCTAAAGCCTGACATGGATGAGGATGCCAAATATCGCGGTCGCCGGGCGGATCGCCGTACCCGCCTGACCGATGGATTGATTGCGGCTCAAGAGCCGCGTTCTCAAGAGTTCACTATCTGGGATACTACAGTCCGAAGCTTTGGTGTTCGAATCCGAACGTCTGGTAGCGCCAGCTTCATAGCAATTTATCGTAGCCCTCGGACGGGCAAGCAACGCCGCCATACGATCGCCGACGCAAATCGCCTTACGACCGAAGAAGCTCGGGAAAACGCAAGGACGGTGCTTGCTCAGATCGAGCTCGGCGACGACCCCAAACTCTCGTCCCGCCCCCATACGGCGACGGTGCGATCAGCGTATGAGGCCTACAGAGACATACCGGTCCAACAGCTATCGCCTGTGTGGGCAAAAAAGATTCAGGCACATTTTGAGAGGATCATACTGCCCAGGTTCGGCGATGTGGCACTCGGCTCCTGGAGCAGGGGCGAAATCCGATCACTCATCGATCCTTTCGTGAACCCGAAGCCAACCACTGCTCTCCAGCTTCACCGCGTTATCAGCGCCTACCTCTCATGGTGCGTTGATCGAGACCTGGTTGCCGTGAATGTGCTTCGGGGAACAAAACTACCCGTCAAGCCACGCAGCCGTAGTCGGGTGTTGAATCAAGAGGAGATCGCTTCGACCCTCCGCGCGGCCCGGTCCCTACCGAAACCCTGGCCATCATACATCAGGTTGTTGTTTTTGACCGCCCAACGGAAGTCTGAGGTTCTCGGCATCCATGCAGACGAGATTGCTGGGGACGTTTGGGAGTTGCCCGGATCAAGAACCAAAAACGGAGGTCATAACAATGTGCCTCTCAGTTCTCAGGCGCAGGAAATCGTAGCCGATCTGCTTGAGCCTGACAGGCATCTCTTCCGAGTGTTCGACCGGAACACACCTATGAAGTTTCGACAGGACGTCATGGATAGTTTCCGCTCAAAAGCGCACGTCCGGAAGTTCACCCTGCATGACATACGACGAACTGCCGCGTCGCACATGGCCGAGTTGGCTGTGCCTCCCCACGTCATTGAAGCCGTTCTAAATCACAGGTCAGGCATCATTTCTGGCGTGGCTGCGGTCTACAACCGGTACAGCTATGCAATTGAAAAACGCGAAGCCCTGCAAAAGTGGGCGGATCGATTGGACGAGATCGAGCGCAAATTCCCGGACCCTCATGAGGAGGTCGAGCTTTGATCTTCATCGACGAGATGGGCGGTGGGACACCGCCCGAGACAGATTGGAACGTCCCAACGGGTAAGTGGGATCGACCAAAAGAATATCTGAGTCTGCCATCGGTGACGTTGGTAGATGCCCCTCACGGTCTGTGTCGAGCTGGACACCAAGGGCTGAAATCAGACGCGAACCAAGCTCGTCAACCACCAACAAAAGCACGAACAGCATAGATTTCAGGAAGACTAAGGACAATCCAAAAATCAGGACCATCTTAATCTCACATCAAATATTCTCAGGACCTGCACGTTAGAGAAGCTCTTCAAGGAAATTGGAGGGCTTTTCTTTTGGTCAAACCTGCGGGGTGATTAGGACTCTGACGCGCTGGCAGAAGCCCTCGGGCTTTTCGCGGTGGATATTGCACCAGACGCCTAGCCCGTCCCTACCGAACTGATCACCCGGCAGCAGATCGGCGCGATCACCAGCCTCCTCGGGGCTGGACACTGGACGAGACCAGTCTGCTGGAGTGAACAGAAAGCCCAAACTGCCTCTATCAGGCCCTACACGCTCGACCCAGACGTAGGCATCTTTGACCTTGAGGCAGTCTGCACGCCCATCGCTCCTGCACCACTCCAGCAGTCTCTGAGCGGCCATTAAGCCATGATCGACCATCACGGCCATATTGGCCGGCTCAACATAGGCACGGGAAAGCAGGGTGTGGGTGCCATCGTCATTGTCAAAGACCGCCACATCAAACCGCCCTGCCGCTGCCCTCGGGTTGACCGCAAGAGCGGTGGACTGATCAACTTTCTGGATCGTCAGGTCTGCGCTGGGCAACGGCTCTGGATCGGCATTTGCCACGGGTGCGGCAGCAGCTTGTTGACCAGAACCCTCAGCCACAGCCTTGTCCGTCGATGGAACCACGTCTGCGGGATTGATCAAGGCCGATCCACCTACGATCAGGACTAGGCTGACAGCTACGGCGATCCCAGCGTCTCGGCGGGAGCGAATGACCGGCTTTAACGGCCGGAAAAGCGAGATTAGGCCGACCACGAACAGGGCCATTCCCAATAGCGCCAGTACTCCGCCGAAATCAGTCATCGCATCAAAGCTCCTGAAATTATGCAAAGAATGCATATTCGATTTCTGAATGTAGCTCAACGGCCTACCCCACGGGACTGGCCGCGTTCATGCCGAAGTCGGCGTTCACCGACGCACACAGATTGATGGTTGAGGTGCTGGTAAAAGCACGGAGGTCGAGTGGCCTAACTCAAGCCGATCTTTCAGCCCGGCTGGAGAAGAACCAATCCTACATCAGCAACATCGAGAGGTTGCAAAGACGAGTTGACTTCGTCGAATTCTACGCCATCGCCAAAGCGATTGGGACTGATCCCGCTGAGTTGTTCCGAGAGGCGATTGCGCGGTTTCCGGCCAAAGTCAGGGTCTAGGGGAAATCCACACACCGGGGCGAGTCCCGCAACTGGCCGTCCCGCTGCGCACTTTGAAAGCTGCGCGGCACGGCCAGTGACGTGACCCCCTGAAACTCCTCCAGGAATAGCTAGAGTCCGCCCAACGAAGGACGGACAGAATGAAGCGATCAAGGTTCACGGAAGAGCAAATCATCGGGATCTTGCGGGAGCAGGAGGCCGGTGTGCACCACCTGCTCAATCTACACAAGACGAGGAACGTCAACATTAGGTTCTCAAGGAGAAGAAACAGCCAAAAAGAGGCTCGACGAGGGCGTGTGGGGACAGCGGTGGTAAGTACCTCGATGGGGCAGAATGTGTTGTTCGAGGTGTAGGAGATGGTGATCGGGAAGAGGGAGGAGGCGTCGACGGCGCCCATGCTGAACTCGGCCGAGCCGGTGGGATTGGACTCGTCGATGAAGTCGAGCTTCCAGTGCAGGATGTGGTTCTTCACGTCAAAGTCGTAGTCGCCGGCAATCTCGCCCAGGTTGGGCGTCGATCCGATGATGGGAATGGAGATGCGCACGTTCGACAGCACGAAGTCCTGGCGCTGGAGCTCATACTAGAGACGAGGACGACGATGAAGAAGGTGAGAACTCACATCCCCCCCCTCATCAATTAGATATTGGGCGGTTGTCGTACCTCCATCGTGACGGCGGTGGTGCCGTCGCCGCCGGGCGTGGGCCAGCATGAGACGGTGAGCGGGAGCGAGCCCTCGTCCGACGTCTGCCAGCGCCACTTGAGCACGTTGAGAGCGGTGCCCGCGGGGAAGGCCTTGTCGCCCTTGGGCGCGACAACGCGCTCCTTCGTCCACCTGTCCCTGTTGATGTTGGGATGGGCCTTGAAGGTGAAGGACTTGTGTTCGGCGGCGGGGGCAACGTGGATGAGC
>JANDKB010013288.1:0-46894 GCA_027944975.1 Acanthamoeba sp. SK_2022c | reverse complement strand
GTTAAGGCGGCATATGACCTGGCTAATGGCAAATACACCGCACAGGACGCTACCACTGCGCGGAAAGGAATAGTTCAGCTCAGTAGCGCCACCAACAGCACGTCTGAAACGCTTGCGGCAACGCCAAAGGCTGTTAAGGCGGCATATGACCTGGCTAATGGCAAATACACCGCACAGGACGCTACCACTGCGCGGAAAGGGATAGTTCAGCTCAGTAGCGCCACCAACAGCACATCTGAAACGCTGGCTGCGACGCCAAAAGCTGTTAAGGCGGTAATGGATGAAACGAACAAGAAAGCGCCCTTAAACAGTCCTGCGCTGACCGGAACGCCAACAACGCCAACTGCGCCAAAAGGGACTAATAATACTCAGATCGCAAGCACGGCTTATGTGATGGCCGCGATTGCCGCACTTGTAGACTCGTCGCCTGACGCACTGAATACGTTGAACGAGTTAGCGGCGGCGCTGGGAAACGACCCGAATTTTGCGACCACCATGACTAAAGCGCTTGCGGGTAAGCAACCGAAAGATGCCACTCTGACGGCGCTGGCCGGGCTTGCTACTGCGGCAGACAAGTTTCCGTATTTTACGGGGAATGATGTCGCCAGCCTGGCAACCCTGACAAAAGTCGGGCGGGATATTCTTGCGAAATCGACCGTTGCCGCTGTTATCGAATACCTCGGTTTACAGGAAACGGTAAATCAGGCTTCTGGCGCATTACAGAAAAAACAGAACGGCGCAGATATTCCCGATAAAAAACTATTCCTGCGTAATATCGGCACAACAAATTCAACAACCATGTCTTTTAGTGGTGGTGCTGGATGGTTCAAACTGGCAACTGTAACAATGCCACAAGCCAGTTCCGTGGTTTACATAAGCCTGATTGGTGGCGCAGGGTATAACGTTGGCTCCTCGCATCAAGCAGGCATCTCTGAGCTGGTTCTGCGTGCCGGAAATGGGAATCCAAAAGGTATTACTGGTGCATTATGGCGACGGACATCGGTTGGATTTACTAATTTTGCATGGGTGAATACATCCGGTAATACCTATGATGTTTATGTTGAAATAGGTAATTACGCCACAGGTGTTAATATTCAGTGGGATTATACCAGTAACGCCAGCGTAACGATTCATACATCACCAACTTATACAGCGAATAAACCAACAGGCCTGACAGATGGAACTGTATATGTAATTTACAGTTCGCACATTAAACCGACTGCTGCTGAGGTTGGGGCGTTGTCATTATCTGGCGGTCAATTGAATGGTGCACTGGGCATCGGAACATCCAGTGCTCTTGGCGGTAACTCGATTGTTTTGGGTGATAATGACACGGGATTTAAACAAAATGGCGACGGGTATCTGGATGTTTATGCTAATAACGTCCATGTTATGCGCTTTGTCTCCGGCAGTATTCAAAGTAATAAAACCATAAATATTACAGGGCGTGTTAATCCCTCAGATTACGGTAACTTTGATTCCCGTTATGTGAAAGATGTTCGACTTGGTTCACAGCGATATTATGGCGTGAATAACTGGCAAACATGGAATTTCCAGTGCCCGTCAGGTCATGTATTGACTGGTATTAATGTTCAGGATACAGGGTCCAATTCTGCCGATAATATAGCGGGCGTTTATTACAGACCCGTTGAAGCCTGATTTACCGTTTCCTGCAAACCGAGGTTTTTGCGAATTGCCTCTGTGTCGTCTGAACGATATTTTTTCCCGCTTTTAGCAACAATCGCGGTTTAGAAAGTATGCAATATGGTTATGCGAGGGTGTCAACTTTTGACCAGAATTTGGAATTACAACTGGAGGCGCTCAGGAGTTTAGGATGTGACCGGATTTTTGAAGATAAAATATCCGGTGCTAAATCAAAACGACCAGGACTTGATAAGCTACTTAAGGTGTTACGGCCGGGCGATACGGTTATTGTCTGGAAGCTGGACCGAATGGGGCGTTCCCTGATTCATCTTGTTGATTTACTTAACCATTTTTTATCAAACAACATTGAGTTTATTTCGATTACGGAAGGGATAAAAATTAGCACTTCAATTGGCCGCTTTGCCTACACGATGCTGAGTGCAGTCGCAGAGATGGAGCGGGAAAATATGATTGAAAGAACGCGTGCAGGATTGGCGGTGGCAAGGGCTAACGGCAGGATAGGAGGACGCCGCTCAAAGCTGGCACCAGAGCAATGGGAACAGATCGGAAGACTTATTGCGAATGGTGTTTCACGTAAGCGGATAGCGATTATCTTCGATGTTACCTTATCCACGCTTTACCGCAGGTTTCCGGCTGGGAATCATTGACTGGAGTTAGGCCAGTAGTATGATGCTCGCAAAACGAGATCCAATTTAGATCCTTTTACTGGTGGATTATCGTTCGATCAGTGAGAGACTTCGTGCATGACCGAAAGTGTTGTGGTAGAGTTCTCTTAAAACCACGTAACGTGGTTATGATTGTGGGTGTCTGGTTGGAAACTGACCAGATATGGAAACAAAAAGCCCGCAGATAAATCTGCGGGCTTCTTGCGACATCCACGGAAAACCAACAACAACAATCCATGGGCGCCTCGACAACTCCCATTATACGTTGGTTTTCCGTGGACGCAAGAGCGAACATATGGATAGACCAATGCCGTCTCTACGTTCCGCTTACGTTTGTAATTTGTCGCCGGAGTTCCAGCCTCCAAAGCACCATACGCACAAGCTGCCGCTAGTGTTATCTGATGCTTTACAGCGCATTAATGGTCGTGATCTTACGTGTGAGGTTGCGTTCTACGTTAATCAGCCGTCAGAGCGGAAGCGCCGGATAAACGAGCATCGTCGTCGGGCGATTAATGCTGTGATTGCTGCGATTTTGCACCATGTAAACATCATTTCTAAGCGGGTTCTGGCCAGTGCTGAGGCGTTGGCTGATTTTTGCGGCCTGTCTACCGTATCCGAAGCTGGGAACAAGTCTATAACACGCTGTACAAGGGCGTTGTCGCAACTGAAAGCGTTAGGTTTTATTGATTATGAACGTCGCTGGGATCGGGTGAATAAACAGTATTGGCCAGCGAAAATAGAGATTCGTGATCAACTGCTGGAAACCGTTGGTATTACTGAACAAGCATGGAGACGTGCGGTTAGCCAGAAACTTAATTACTTCAATGCGAAGAATAGCGAACGGCTTAAAAAAGCGATAACGGAGGCTGATTATAAGCGTATTGTTATGCAGGAGCAGATGGAGAATGTATGGCGTCAGAGGAAGACAGCCAGAGAGATAAAGGCAAAACAGAAAGCAGCGGAGAGAGCTGCGCGTCTTGTTCAGGAAAAGGGAGAGGCCGAACTTCGTCATCAAATCACTAGAGAGGTTAGCCAGGAATTTGCTGATGGCATGTATCCTGGTGCTGACCTTGCATATTTACGATCCCTCGTTGAGCAGCGTTATAACAGGTTAAGAAAGACCTGGAAATCACTCCAACATTAACCCACCTGAATGATGAATCCGGTTTTACCGGAGGATTATCTACGTCGCAATAAAATATCTGTTCAAAAAACAACCTAAATTAATTTTCTCTAAACCTGAACACAGCAAAAATATCGCCTTCACAGGCATCGGCTAATAAAGTTATCCACAGTTTTGATATGTATATGCAAATGGTTTTTTATAATAGATGCACTAAACAAATAAATGCAAAATCACTTTCTTTTATTAAGACTTTCTTTATTTAACTTACACAGGCTTTGCCTGTGAATATGTTCGCCCTTGCAGCGAGCTAAAGCTCGCGCCGGTTCGAGTCGCTACGCTCAAATATACCTCCTCCGGCACTTGCCGGAGGCATGGAGCAGCCCGATCATCCTTTTCGAAACGGCACGTTTCGAACTATACAAAATCAATTTATATAAGGCCGAAATAAGGCCTACGGCCGGGCTTTGCAGGAGGAAGGGGCGAGCCTTATCAATAAACGTCGATAAATACGCACACAGTAGCCATCAGAACGCGATAAAACGTAAGAAACATCATTTCCTATTAGACATAGAAAACTTGTCTTATACGCAATGTAGTAAATTTCTATTGCCACATAGGAAAAGATTTCCTACCATCGTAGATATAATAAATGGAGATGGTTATGGATAAAGATACTGTTTTAAAAATGTTGAATCCGGCTTGTTTAAAAAAAGCGGATGAATGGGAATCTCCTACATGTGGAGAAGTTCGGGCAGTCATTGGCCTGACTGGAATGAGCGGCTCGCAGTTGGCCAAAAAACTAGGCTTAAAAGATAGTCGCAATGTTCGCAACTGGCAGATGTTAAAGGAGTCCACATCCAGATCCAGCATTCCGTATGCAGCCTGGGCGCTGCTGTGTTACTTCGCTGGGTTAGGGTTAATCTTCATTGATAACAAAACAGATGTTTGAAACATGCAAATATGAGGTTTGTTATGGAACTTGTACGCAAAACACGCAAAGAGTTCTTGGACCTGTATCGCATGGGAGCTTTCACTTGTGTTGTGGCTACCCAGGACGAAGTGACAAAAAGCTGGCGGCTTTTTGCTCTCAATAAAAAAGGGATTGCCGTTTTCATTGAAAAAGCCCGTGGTGGTATCCGCGAATGGGCGGGATTGAATTATGTGGCTGATTTTTGCGCAGCTATGGGGATTCGTCGCTGGGAAGTCCATATGCCAGGAGTAAAGTCACAAAAATAGGGCTTTCGCGTCGAAAATGAGGCGAAACTGAAAACGAGATTTCATTAACAAATAAGCAACATAAAAAACGGTGGAAAACGCCCAGGAAAACATGATCTTTTGAGCGGATTTTTTAGATCCGACAATGAACGGTGATCCGGTGGTGCCGATAACGTCCATTATGTTAAATGGCCCCGTTTTTCTTGAAATTATAACTCACAGGTTATATAGTTAGTGATATAAACTACAGGTTATAGGATTGAGCATGTGGACGGTACTTTTTAGCCAGCGATTTGACGGCTGGCTAAATGAGCAAGAAGACGCTCTTCAGGAAAAGGTTTTGGCTGATTTGAAAAAGCTACAGGTTTACGGACCTGAGTTACCCAGGCCATATGCCGATACCGTAAAAGGTTCTCGGTACAAAAATATGAAAGAGCTTCGCGTTCAGTTTTCTGGCCGTCCGATAAGAGCCTTTTATGCGTTCGATCCGATTCGCCGGGCTATCGTTCTTTGTGCAGGAGACAAAAGTAACGATAAGCGGTTTTATAAAAAACTGGTGCGTATAGCTGAGGATGAGTTTGCAGCACATCTGAACACACTGGAGAGCAAGTAATGAGAACATTAGATGAGGTGATTGCCAGCCGTTCACCGGAAAGCCAGGCGCGAATTAAAGAAATGGCAGATGAGATGATTCTTGAGGTCGGCTTGCAGATGATGCGTGAAGAACTCCAGTTATCACAAAAGCAGGTTGCTGAGGCGATGGGTATAAGCCAGCCAGCAGTAACAAAGCTGGAGCAGCGCGGAAATGATTTAAAGCTGGCGACATTAAAGCGTTACGTTGAAGCTATGGGAGGCAAATTAAGCCTGGATGTTGAGCTTCCCACAGGAAAACGAATAGCGTTTAACATCTGATCAGAACGAATGATAAGCCCCTGTTGCAAAGGGGCTTTTTTGTGCTCATGGAATTATATAATTATAGATTTATATAAAAAGTGCTTTACAGGTGGGACAATATTTCCTAGTGTTATACCCGAAACCGAGCGATACCCGCCCTGGTTAAACCGGAGATAACCCGATGAGCATGATTAAAATCCGCAAAAACGCTTTCCTTAAAATTCAAACTATCCTGGCTGGTTCTGTTGGCGTGATTTGCCGTTCTTCTTCAAGCCGCATCGATGACGGCTACGATGATGAGTATCGTGTGTCCTCGTGCGATGAGGCTTTAACCTGGCTGAAGGAGAATCAGGAACGTGCCCAGGTATATCTGGAAACAGAGAACGGCAATCAGATGCTGCGTATTAGCGGTCGTTATGGATTTGAAACTACATTCATGGCCTATTTTAATCAGGCTTACTTTGACAAGGAGCTGGCCTGGTACACTGATCGCATGAGCAAAAGCGAGCCAGCCCCGATTACACCGCCGAACAATAAATCATTTTTATTCCTCGTTAAGTAAACACAATGCGTAAAGTGTCATTTTGACACTTTGCGAGTGTTAATATTGTGCGAGGAGGATGCTATGACGGGTTATGAATTGAAATTATGGCGTCGTGGGATGAACTGGACGCAGGAGCGAGCCGCCGAAGAATTTGGGATATCGTTGGCTACATATAAGCGATATGAGAAGGGGGAGCCGCCGAGGGTCATTGAGATGGCCATTCGCGTTCTGTCATTTGACGATATGGTTAAGGATCTTTCACGCCTTGATAAAGACGCGATTCTGTTAAGGCTGCAAACCCTTGTATGGGAAAAGGTTAAAGTGTCGTCAGAATTGGAACAAGGGATCAAATGATCCTTTACGGATCGTTTTCTGGTGGTGTAATGTAAGCGCCAGAAAGACAAAAACCGCCTTGCCGGGCGGTTTTCAGTCTGAAATTTAAATCTTGCTTGGTAGGCTGGATTTAAAAAGACACCTCTTGATTGGGGCGGCTTTCTTGCGTCTAAAGATAATCAAATCTTTTTGCGCCTGCAACCCCTTTTTTACTGGTGCACGTTTCAGACTCACGCTCGCGTCGTTGTCTTTGCTACTTCGTTGGGTTCGGTGTTTTTGGGCGAAGTGGCGCGCGGGTATGCGTACAAGGGGAAAGTGTGCTGACGCAAGCCAGGAACAGCGATCTAAACTAAGTCGAGTCTGAGAAAGGCAGGAGTGCGACAACTCGCCTGTGCTCAATGAGCAGAAGAAGGTATATCAGACGACCAATGGCATGATTGTGGGCCACAGGGCGCACACGGCAGCGAAGCATTGGAAACGATGTGGAGCTATCTGGTGGCATGAGTTCCGGTACTCGATCTCGAGCTTTTTTTGATGCTTTTGAGAAGGGGCCGGAACTCCGGTAAAGGGCACCCTGTATGGGGGGAGGGGGGGGTGTGTCTGAAGGGTGGTTATCGGTTATGGTGGAATTATGATGCGTAGAAAAGCGAGTTTGCTGCAAGCTATTGGGTCCATTATTTCTTTGTTTCCGGCAGTTGATCATTTTCGTCATATGGCGACACGTTCCAGTATGGGCTTGGTGCGTGACGCTGACGCTATTCGAAAGGATTTTCAGAAAGTCTCTGGTGTTGATAAGAGAGAAAAGAGTAAGGGGCCGTAGCCCCTTGTAGTTATGGTCTGCTTTTCTGTGCCAGCTTATCAGCACATGTTTTTATCAGATCCTGTAGTGTCCTGGCTGGCAGGTTTGCATCCAGTACGCTGAGTATGCTGTTGTGATCAGCCTGGTCGATTACTTTGCCTGTCGGTGGTAGTAGCTTGAGCTGAGGATTCAGGTTTTCGTCAAAACTGATAAGTGCTCTGGCGTTTCTGAGCAGATCAAGAAGTAAGGCTGATATCACATCATCTTTAGTCATTGTTGGTAGATTTAGTGCCGCTTTAGTTTTCTCCGTCGCCTTGTCAAACTCTTTGATTAGTGTCTTGCGGTAGTTTGGTTCCGTTAATAGCCGATGATGTTCTGTTGCCGTTCGGATAATCTTTGTTTCCTGATACAGTCGGTTGTATAGCATTCGCTCGTATTCTGCCTTTAACACGCTGCTGATAGCGTTAAAGGCTTCAATGTAGGCCAGCTTGATATCCTTCACGCCTGGACCGTCGATACTTTCCATGAGCAAGGTAAATCCGTCTTTTGTCATGCGATAGATTGTTATTTCGCGGTCGCTTCCTTCCAGCGGTCGTTGTTCTTTAAAGAAGTGACGCGCCGCAGCCGTGCGAGGAATGCGTAACGCATCGATGGCCATAACGATGGAATTGTTTGTGGTGCTGAATGCTTGGGCAACATCGGCTGAGGTTGTGAGTGGCTCGTTGTTGCACACCTTAACGTAATACATTGGTTTAGCGTTGAGCGTATCGACAACCTCACGAGCATTGTTTGGTGAGACGGTTACGGTCGCGGCCGTTTGCGCGTTCTGGTTGAAGTAGCAGTCTTCCAGCCGTTCGAATACATCCCATGCCTGATCGGTTTCGAGCATTTTAGCGTGACGTGCAGCCCCGCGTTCGGTCCAGAGGATGAGCTTTCTAACGTTATTCGCGATGGTTTGAAAATCTCTTAAAGAGATTTTCAAACTTTGGAGATCTGTACCTTTTACAACTATGAAATGTTTTCCTTCTGTAAACCGGGACTTATTACGGTGGTGATTTCTGTGAAGACATTCGACGCTACAGCCATATAGTTTGGCAAGCAGCTCCGTGGTGATAACGGGGAGCTGGTTATGCAGGATAGGCTGTAGGGTGTTAACGGTCGGAAGCGTTTTCATTTTGCACCTCCCATAACTACTTTGGTTACGAGGGAGATTTTTGCGACAGAAACAGCGTTATCGTTGCTGGCGATGCGCATAGCTTCGCGCTCGATGATTTCAGCCAGGCGGAATTTATCGGCGTATGAGGCTTTCTTGAGAAGGATCTTTACGAGGTTGACGTAATAGTCATGGGGTAGGTTTGTCATTGTGATGATTCCCTTAAAGGTTAAGGATACTCACCACCGTCAGGTTCCAATCATTGGGTGGTGAGACGTGCAGGGTTGGAACTACCGGACACAATGACGAACCGGCGAGTCTTACGACTCCCCCGCACGCCCCACCATAATTTGGGTGTAGCAGTGCTTTACGCATAAAAAAACCGCTAACGCGGTATGCGCCATTGTGTCTACGGGGTTCCAATCCCGACCGTAGATTTTGCTACGGCTAGGAAAGTGTCCACCAATGGCGCATTTATGTCAATACGGCGGGATTTTAACAGAGACAACCACATAGCGTGGGTTTGAAAAACGGAATTTTCTGCTCATTAAGCGCATGATTTGACCAATCAAATTTGTTTGATACTGAATTTTGGGAATATCATGTGAATATAAGGAACTTTAACGTGAGCGTTGGGAACTTAACGTGATTTATTGTTGAAAAAAGTTGCTTTGCATCCAATTTTTTGGATATGATTTGAATGTAGGGAACTTCATTGTATTGGATGTGGTTTCTTTTGAGAATGGAAATTGGTAGTGAATTTAATGCAGAGGAGGTAAAAAATGACTGAACTGTCAAAAAACTCATGTTTTTCAACAATTCACCTAATGATCATAAAAGAACTTAGGCTAGAAAGAGGTGTGCATCAAGGAGTGCTGGCTCAAGCGGCTGGAAAAACACCAAACGCATGGACAAAGATAGAGAACGGGCAGTCTGTATTAACGGTTGATGCTCTTTTTGGTGCTTGCTCTGCCCTTAATATTAGTCCAATGAATTTCATGTTGTTGGTAGAAAAACTGATTCCCGAATTTAATCGCTGTGGTTACTACTTTTTCCCTGGAACAATCGATCAGGATGAGGATAACCTTTTGCCTCTGATGCTGAGTTACTTCAACAGCAAGGGGTTTGAAGCATTGAGAAATAGGCCATTCGAAAGAGTTAGCATTAGCTCAATGGGATTCTCATTTGGGGGCGGCATCCCTGTTACTCCAACTGCTGTAATGTATTGTTGCGATGAAGCATATAGAAATTGGGTCGATAACGGCGCTGATATGGATAATCGAGATTATCTGGAGTCATCAATAGGTCTTGGACGGTTTTTAATGAGTGAAGAAACAAAAAAACCGTCCTATTGAGGACGGTCCTTTCGTGCTGATCGGATTCGCGGTCCTTTCAGCATAACGTCGTTGTACTAATACAACCACGCAAGCACAAACAGCAACTACATTCTTACCCAACTGAGGTGAATAGTCCACTATTCATATAAAAAAATTTAGCTCATTAGCTCATGCAAAATGAAGGTTTTTAACTTATTTACGTGTAATCTTATGTAATAAAAGCGTTTTTTATTCCTTCATTATGAAGGGTATGACGTGTAATATGGCTTGGGGCCTTTCCGCCGATTCGCACCCGGGCACTGACTTTCAGGAAAGGATTATCCACTTGCCGTACCACGCAGGCACAAACAGCGTGCTTGCTCTCGCGTCATTTTCGTCGGTGGGGATGCCGTGAAACGGCCTGTAAGGGCCACACAATGAAAAAATACTACATGTGTATTTTTATCGTTGTTACTGGGGCTTTGTTTACGCCACATGGAGAGGGTTGGAAGATTACTGATAACGCTCTGAATGTGACGATAAACATTAGCAGCAAGTAGCGATTAGGCCCCTTCGGGGGCCTTTTTTATGGTTGAATTTAAACGCTGGAGCGCATTAAGCCTTTCAGAACTGCTTCACGTACCCATGCTGGCCTGGTGGATAGCAGGGCAAATAAGCGACCAGCTTGCAGCCGTTTGAGGTCGGTTAGACGAGTTTTCAGTAACCGTGTATATTGTTGCTCGGACATAACAAATTCCCCTTGTTGTGTCGCTACGGCCAACAGTTGGCGCTGGAGGCCGTCACCTTCTCTTACTTCTGGTTGTATTGAGCCTTGAGTAACTCAAAAGATTTTGTCAGCACTTCTTTCAATGACATATCCATTGAGCTGGCGAACGTTTTGTACTCGCGTTTAAATTCAGGGTCGACGTTAAACGCCATTTGTGCCCCACCTGATTTGGTTCTGGCTGGCGTTTCAGTCGGGTCGAAAACCTGCGGTTGTTCGATCGATGGCGGTACGCCTTTGCTGTTCTTCTTTGGTGGTTTTGATGGTGCGGCCATGTGTATCCTCTCTTATATAAATCTATAAAACTATAATTATATATTACGCGGCAGTAGTCAGAGCCTCAAGCTGGTTGATAATCCCCTGAATAACGTCGTCTGCTTTTTTGCGTGGCGCAACGTATGAGCACTCAATGAGGCTTAAGCCTTTATCCTGAGCTTTGCTCAGAGCTGGCTTGTGGGGAATGTACTTATCGACAACAAAGTATGGCGTATTAGCCAGGTACTCTTGGGCTTCAATATAGTCAGCTTCGTTTTCAGCCGCGCCGGAAAACACCATGCAAATTTTCTTGATTGGTACACCCTTTTTAACGATGCCGTGAGCTGTGTTAACGGTGGTTTCCAGGTCATCGGTAGAGAATCTGGTTGGCAAAATAACCATATCCAGAAATTCAGAGAGCTTCGGTACTGATTCAGATGCGTAGGCACCGCCATCAACGATAACCAGGTCGTATACTTCTGATTCGATGATTTTCTGGACTTGTGATGGCGTGCCGCACGGCTGCGCCGCGATTGCAGGTTCGATATTGTTGGCCATTCTGCGTTGTACCCAACGCGTTACCGTTCCGTTAAGCACATCCATATCGATCAGGCATACATTCCAGCCAGCCTTTGCATAAGCAACTGCTAAAGCACGAGCAATGGTTGATTTGGTTACGCCGCCTTTTCCGTTGAAAATACCTACAGATATAGTCATTTGTCGAGACTCCATGTGTTTGATTATATAATTCTATAAATCTATATTTATAGAATGAGGTAAGCATAACCAACTTTTTGGCGGATGAAAAGTGTTTTATATAATTATATAAATCTATAATCATATAAGCGGGCGTTAGCCCGCTTGCAGTCAGAGGTCAGCTATCGTTGATATCAGTTGATTTGCTAGCTGTCGCTGTTTACGTGAGAGGGTTAGAGCAGCTTCTGAGCGGTCGCTAAGAGGGGTGTTTTCATCGAGAATCATGAGGCATACAGAAATAATAGCCCTGTTATATGCCATCAATGGCTGGCACAGCTTCGATATCGCTGGCACATCGTATTGTAAGGCCGTTTTGAGGCAGACTTTTTGTTCTGATGCCAGATGAAGGATAGATTCTATCCAGTCGATATCTTTCTCATTATCAATGAGTTGGCATAACATACACTCAATCGCTATGTTCAACGCTTGGATTTCGATTCCAGCAGTGATCAGAGTTTCGTTTTTATTGGCTGTATGTAATTCCATGCGTAGCCTCTTTTATACTTTTTCATGTTGTCAAAACCACAAATCGTGGTTTTTTTGAGCGTAGAAATGCACGGCTTTCGCCGTGCTGTGTATCATAACCAGTTGACAACACTAACTACGCGGCCAAGAACTTTATAACGCTTAAATTCCTCGTTATTCAGATGCTTAGTGTTCATTTCAGCATCCCTTTCGGTTGACAGCATAACAGCATTGTCACCCGGTATGACTCTACAGTGCCTCAAAACAACCAGGCCATTTCTGTCTTCAAGGGCATAGATCCCCTCATGAATCTCTGTATCGTCTGTATTAATCAGGACTTGGGAGCCAGGGGATATTGTTGGTGACATTAGCTTTAGCTCATCGTTGCTCTGGAGAACAGACAGAGACGATGGGTTGATGTTCTTGCTTCGTAGAATCTCCTGTTCTATCGCCAGCACTGGCTTTTCTCCGGCGTGCGATGCTATGTCATTTTTTATAGCTACAAGCCCAGGAATAACAGGTGCGTTAGTATTCTGGGGTGGGAACGGGTTATCTGTTAAGCACGCGATATAAGGCGCTGATGCTTTCAGGGCGTGCGCGATTTTCTTGATGGCAGGTATAGATGGTTGTCTTAATCCGGCCTCATAGTTCTGCAAGGTGCTTAAGCCTATTCCAGTGACTTGCTGGAGATCTCCGGCAGTCATGCCGGATTGTTTCCGTAGAGTCTGAATGCGCAGACCTATTTCTTTCTTGATGTTCTCGTCGTTGCTTTTCATTTCTCATCAATCGTGAATGGGGGGGTTATTTATACATTACCACATTTAGTGGTTTTCACACGGTAAGACGAGAGGTAGACCACAAATAGAAGGTTATTTTTTGTTTCCCCATTGAAAAACTCACGATTTGTGGTTTTAATACCACATATCGTGGTTTAACTGGAGTTAGTTAAATGACCTTTCAGGAGTGGGTTGATGAAAATGGAGGCCAAATTGGTGTTGCCAGAAAGTTTGGCTTTACGTCATCACTGATTGGTGCCTGGTATCGCTTCGAGAGATTCCCTCGTGCGGATAACCTGACGCTGCTGGTGGCGTATTCGGAAGGCCGGATTAATGTCCAGCAATGGGCGGCAGATTTTGCCGAACGTCAGCGCCAGCGTAGCGATGGCACATCGGTTCGGCAGAACAAGATCAAAGGGAATCTCCCTGTTAACTGCTTATCAAGGTTGAAAGCGGTTTTCTCTGAGCTGGGAATGCCTGCGGAGCATTGCAATCTACGCGGTCCGCGATTCATTGCTCGCTGGAAACACTCACACGTAACCGTTTCAGAGGTTCGTGATGCGATTGCCATGCTGGAGTTTAAGAATAAAGATTCCAGCGATATCGAGCTGATTCATAAGGAGATTAGCAACGCTCGGCGTTCAGCACTTGGGAGGCTTGAGGAATGATGATTCTGGCCTTCTTTGGTGATAATCACCAGATTCAATCGCAGGTGGTGCACTACCTTGATCAAACGATTAAAGGATTTGTTATCGATCATATTGATAACGATAGTAAACGTCTATCTGTAGAGCAGAAAATTGGAGGTGTGCAGCGACTGGTTGCCAGCCGTAACAGACGTGACACCGTAACAGTAGTCACGGGGATCACGGAGGTCATGGAGTACCAGATGTTGCTGCATCGTGGAGCTGTTTTCTGCGTTCTTCCTGGCATTCTGCCAGCAATTCTTGCTCGTGGTTTTGTCCCTATTGATGAGTCGTTTTTATATGTAACTCCAAGCCGTTCCCTTCTGGATTCGGAGGCGAAGCGTCGCATTTATATGCTGCCGGACGAGGCATTTTCTGAATGTTACCGCCGTGAAATGAGGTTGGGTAAACGAGATGTGTCTGTTTCTCGTGATGGCAGGTTTTTAAGCAGCCGCACGGTGAAAAGCACCAGGAATGACGGGGGCCATCAATGAGTGGTTATGTTCGCGGTGCTGCGATGCATTGCCAGAATCCCCAATTCTGGCGCTTTCTGACCAGTAAAACAGGGAAGAACATTTCAAACAGTTCTGAGGCCTCTGTGATTCTGCGTGAGTTTTGCGGGATCTCATCCCGTAAAGAGCTGGCAAAGAACTACGCGGCCAGAAGCATGTATGTCCAGTTAATTAACGAGTTCAACCTCTTTATCAATGGTAAGGGGCGCTGATGAACGGACGTACACCAACGAAGAAAGAGAAACTTTATATACAAGCGGTGCTCACTCACGTGGGTTGCATAGCTTGCATTATTGATGGCCGTGAAATTGAGAATCCAGAGCTGTGGACGGAGCTACATCACGATCCTGATTACGGCAGCGTTGATGAGAATTGCCACTTCCATAGCTTTGGGTTGTGCGCACCACATCATCGCGGTGTTGTGCCTGGTGGTGGGCGCGTGCCTCCGCATATTGCCGTTCGTCACCCTCCCCTGAGTAATTGTGCTCGCTTTGTTGAGCGTTATGGCACCGATGAATTTTTGTGTGCGCAGACGTGGGAGCTGTTGCCGCAGTCAGTTAAAGACGAAATTGGGTTTGATCTTAGTCTTGGTGAAGTACCAGGGGATACCAAATGAGATATACCGGCTTTCGCAAACCAGCGACCAGGAAAAGCAAATACGGCAATAAAAAAACTGTTGTCGATGATATCGCTTTTGATAGCAAAAAAGAGGCTGATTACTACTGCGAACTGAAGCTACTGAGAAAAGCTGGCCGCGTTGTGACGTTTCTTATGCAGGTGCCTTTTCATCTGCCTGGTGGTGTCGTTTATAAACTTGATTTCATGGTGTTTTATGACGATGGGTCGATTGATTGTGTCGACACTAAAGGTGTGCGAACAGACGTCTACATCATGAAGAAAAAGCAGGTAGAGGCGCTTTATCCCGTCACGATACGGGAGATCTGAACAGTGAGACGCGATCTGGATAGCTTGTTTGAGCTATGGGCGCTGTGGGTGCGCAATGGCTGCAACGCCCGTAGCGGTTTCGCGTCGATGTTAGAAATGATGATGGTTACGCGTTGCCAGTTTACCGGAGGGGGCGGCGCACCAAATGACTCACTGGAAACCAGTATCGAGGGAGCGGTGACGGCCCTCACGGTAGTTGATGAGACTGCGGCGCTGGTTGTCCGAATTGAATACGGGGCGTGGGAGATTCGGGGCCTCGACATAAATGCACCGCATATTGATAAAGCCCACGCCCTTTCTCTTAGTCTCAGACAGTATCGCCGGAAGCTGGCAAAAGCCAGGGCGTATGTTGTCGACTATTTGAAAAAGCGAAGAGAGTGAAAGTGTCATTTTGAGCTGTTTTGATGGTGTGTAGACATCGGGAACATCGAAAATCTATAAATATATAATTATAGATTTATATAAAAAGTGCTTTACAGGTGGGAAAAAATTTCCTAAGGTTATACCCGAAACCGAGCGATACCCGCCCTGGTTAAACCGGAGAAATCTGATGAATAAACAAGTAATTATTTCTGACTGGATCAACAACCCTAACAGCCTGTTAAGCACTGATACTGGCTACCTATTACGCCATGTTAATGGTCGTATGGTCAAAAGCGATGAGCACGAAACCTTTTTCTTTGTTGAAGACGATGGGCGTATCTATGAGGATGGTTACTCTTATGAAGCCCAAACTGGTTGTATCCCTGCGGAGCTGGTGGACGTAACAGAAGATCTGCGTAAAGCATGGCTTGAACAGCAGCAGCGCGGAGATGATTACGTAAACACCTATCAGGAACGCCAGAACGCGCGTCTTGCCCGATATATTGCTCGTGCAGAAAAAGCCAGAAAAGAAGGTGCGGTAGCGCATAAGCGAGCGCATGACCTGTTGGATGTGATCCCGTTAGGCCAGCCGATTTTAGTTGACCATTATAGCGCGAAAGGCCATCGCCGCCGTTTGTCTAAAGCTGATGCGTTATTCAGAAAAGCGTTTGTTGAATGCGAAAGTAAAGCATCACACTACGAGAGCAAAGCCGCAGGTGTTGGTCGTAATGGAATTTCGTCTGATGATCCTGATGCGCTATTTAAGTTGCTTCGTAAGCTGCAAGGCTGCATGAAGTCACACGTCAAAATGAAGGCCGCAAATAAGGCCATTCGCAAATACAAAAAAGACCAATTACAGCAGCTTTCTGCATTAATCGATCTCAGGTTTACAGAAAGCGAAGCCAAAGAGTTACTGGCCGGAGATTTCTGTGGGCGCATCGGATTCCCTTCATACGCACTGAGCAACAATAACGCCGAGATCAAACGACTACAGAGCCGTATTAAGGAGCTTGAATCGGTCAAGTCTGTAACAGGAGCACAGCGCGAAGAATACGACGACTTTTCTATGAAGATAGATCCAGAGGATAACCGCATCCTGTTTTATTTCCCTGGCAAACCAGAGGCAAACATTCGTTCGCTGCTTAAATCACGCGCCTTTAAGTGGAGTCCAACCCGTAATGCATGGGTTCGCAAGATTACTCCAAATGCCCTGGCTGATGCCCGATATCTGAAAGAATCGCTATTGAAAGCCTGACAGTAAGCCTACGGCGGGATGTCTCCCGCCGTATATAGAATTATATATTTATATAAATGTATAAGGACGCCTCGACAATGAAACGCAAAATTATTAACCCCCAAGATGTGATTAATTTCCTGACCGATCACCCATGTTCAAAAGTGGACGTAATCGCGGAGCACATTGGTGTGTCGCAGAACTCTATGCGTTGCAGACTGAGAAGCATGGTTGCCGAAGGACAGATAACAACCAGGAAAATAAATGGTTGCCTGTACTACTCCGCTAAACCGGAATTGCCATTTGGCATGAATCCTAACTCCATGTTGTTTAACACCTTATTAGCCAAAGTTAAGCCGTTGAGAGGGGCTGTGGCATGAGCATCAAAACCCATACCGGAATAATCATCACCATTGATGGTGAGAAAAAAGTGAAGTTACGCGAAACGCCGACAACCTGGTGTGTTGGTCCGAAAGAAACATATCGCAAGGAAGATGGCCGTCGTTGTGGCGCACCACTTTCCCGCCGTCGCCTCCTTTTGAGCACGATAAAACCTATCGGGCAGGTTGAGCAACCAACGACTTTGGTAACGAAGATTTCAGACAAGAGTCTGGCAAACCTGATCGCTGATGCGGACAAGGTGCTGGAGCGAAACACCCCCGTTGCAGATGAGGAATGGTGGCAGGATTTCCGAGCCGCAATGCTAGAGCTTCAGGAACGTCGTCGGGAGGAGTTGAAGTGAGTGGATCAAATTGTCGAATTAATGGCAATCGAATAGAGCCGTGTGCTGCATTGGCAAAGTCTCTTGAGCACGATGCTGAATGCTCAGTAAGAAAAGGCTTACTGCTATACAAAATCTGGAATGAGAGTTTAACCCGTGGACCTGATTTGGTGATGTTGCGTTCCGGTGAGTTTTCTAAATCACCTATTCGAGTCTCATTTTGCCCATTCTGTGGTGAAAGTCTGAAAACGTGGGAAGCGGAGGCAACCAGTGAATAACCGCTTTTACATGATGTGCTTGCGTGAAACTGTGGGTAATAACGCCTCATTCCATTGCCATAACGGCAATGGTTACAGTTCTGATATCGATCGCGCTCATATTTACACGCTGGAAGAAGCCCAAAAAGCCTGGAATTGTGGGCGAGATATCGATCAGCCTGTTTGTGCCGATAGTGTGGATGCAATGGCTGTGTGGCACGTTGATTGCCAGTACATCCCTACAGAAAGCCTGATTGAGTCAGATTGCACTGAGTATGTGGCCTACAAAAAAGGTAGCTGGAACGGCAACGATGTTTACTGGCTTCAACACGGTGGATTGCCAACAGATGACTTCAGTAAAGCGACCATCTTTAGCTTCGCCAACAAAAACGAACCAGGAATAGTTTGGTTGCCATTTTCCATTGCTGATGCAGCAAAGCGCCGGACGTTCAATATCAATAACTTTAACCGCAGAACAATGGTTCAGGGCGCAGGTTTGGTCATGCCTGACTGGTTGAAAGAGCAGAACAGAAGAAAGAAGTCGCGAAGCGGGAAGGTGCGTTGGAATTGTCCGCATTGCGGAAAAATAACCTGGCAGTACAGCCCATATGATTTTGAAGGCTGTCGTGATTACAACTGTGAAGGATGGCGAGAATGACAATTGACTATCAGGTACTGCGTGAGGCGGCAGAAAAGGCAACACCAGACGAATGGGTCGCATTTATTTCGACGGATACTGGTACTTATGCGGTGCACACGCCCGGTGATGAACGATGTGAAGACGTTATCAAATGGACCGGCTTTGATGGACAGAAAAATGCAGAGAACAACGCTCGTTATGTTGCCGCGTTCAACCCAAAGGTTGCACTGGAGCTGCTTGGTGAAATTAAGCGCCTGGAGGACACAAATATTGATGCTATGTGTCGAATTGCAGAGCTTGAGACTAATCTCGCGGCGCTGGCGGCGGAGAATGAACTGGCTCGTAAGGCAGTTCAGGCATTCTGCGATGTTGTTGGCGACAACACCGAGGTTATCGCTGAGGAGGTTGGGCGAGATGGCGTTCTGGTTATTTTGGAGGCCATGAAGGCAACAGGAAATATTCCAGCCACCGATGCTTTTCTGGCTGAAATTCGTGCGGAAGCACGCAACGAGGGGATTAACTATACCGCCAGCCGTCTTGCTGCTGCGTTCAATCACGGATTTATCAATAAGTCTTTGCGTGAAGTTTTCGACGTTACACGCATGATTTTGTCAGCGAAAGAAGAGTTGGCTAATGAAGCGCATCCGATTGATGGCCTGTCTGGTGAATATGCGGAGAAATCCCTTGAAGAATGGGCGGAACAGATTCGTAAAGGAGGCGACAAGTGAGCAATTTAGCGAGGCTACGAGCAGTATTTAGATATTCAGAGCGGGTAATGAAGCACATACAACCGAAAACATGGCAGAAACTGGACTCTATGGGAGTTAAGTTGGAGAAGATTACTCAACTTAAGCAGTGGCATATCGGCGAATATTATGGAAGTCCTGGTCGGGATGTTCGGTTGGTCAAAAGTTAAGTATTGTTTTTTTATCGATCGATTAACCACATTGTGAAGGTTTTTTTATGGGGAAACCTTGTTTTAGGTGGTAACTGGGTGTAGTGTTTCATTTAACGTAGTAAAACTGCGTTAAGCGATTACCGCGTAATTTGTTGCTTTATGAAGCCCTGCCTTTTTCGGCGGGGCTTTTTTTTTAACGAGGATTTCAATGTCAGCAGAACCAATTTCCGGTACGGCCGTTGCTGCTGGTGGCCTGATGGGTGCCAGCGTTTTTGGTATTGCAACTGGTATTGATTACGGCGTTGTATTCGGGGCATTTGCTGGCGCTGTTTTCTATGTTGCTACAGCGGTGAATATTAGCCGTCTCAAGCTGATTGGCTATTTCTTTACATCGTTCATTGTTGGAGTGATTGGAGCGCCGTTAGTTGGCTCATTTCTTGCCAAATGGACCAGCTACAACGATCGTCCTCTTGATGCGCTTGGTGCGGTTATTGTGGCTGCATTGACAATTAAAATCCTCACGTTCGTAAACAGCCAGGATCTCGGTAGCATCTTTGGAATGCTTTCCCGCTTACGTGGAGGGGGTTCAAATGGTAAGCAGTGACCCGTCAGCACTGATTAATGCGGTGCTTTGCACAGTAATAGTAATGGCGCTGATGCTTTATCGACGGAAAGACTCCAGGCATCGTCCATTTGTTTCCTTTCTGGCTTATATCTACGTCATTGTATACGCCAATGTTCCCTTCCGTTATGTGTTCGGTCTTTATCAAGAATCCCACTGGCTGGTGGTTATTGGAAATCTGATTATCTGCATCGTTGTTCTGTATTTCAGGGGCAATCTGGCGCGGATAGTTGACGCATTAGGGTTTAATCATGACCAAAGATGAGATTTTTAACAGCATTCTTGGGAAAGAGGGCGGTTATGTTGATCACCCTGACGACAAGGGAGGCCCAACAAAGTGGGGCATTACTCAGAACACTGCCCGTGCTCATGGATACCGTGGCGATATGCGCGATTTAACTCGCGAACAGGCACTGGAAATCCTTGAGGCTGATTACTGGTACGGACCACGCTTTGATCAGGTGGCCGCATTATCCTCTGATATTGCTGCAGAGCTGTGTGACACGGGGGTGAACATGGGGCCAACAGTGGCGTCAAAAATGCTTCAACGCTGGCTGAATGTGTTCAACCTGCGCGGGAAGCTGTATCCCGATTTGGATGCAGACGGACGAATCGGTCCACGTACCATTAATGCGCTGCGTGCTTATCTTGGGAATCGGGGAAAAGACGGCGAACGGGTGATGCTGACGTCGCTGAACTGTACGCAGGGCGAACGCTATCTGGAGTTGGCGGAGAAGCGCGAGGCGAATGAGTCGTTTGTCTACGGCTGGATGAAAGAGCGAGTGGTGGTATGACTGGTTTGAAGGCCGTTTTGTCATTTATTGGCACAATTATATTGGTTGCATTCGGCGCGTTTGGTTTTGGTCGTATGAAGGGGCGAGAAAAGGCCGAAGATGAAGCTGAAAAGCAGCGCATTAATGAGAATGCAGCCGCCGTAAAAGCCACTGCGGAGCGGCGTATAGAAGTGACAAAAGAGGTGGGCAATGTACAGCAGAGTGTTAACCATATGGCTGATGACGATGTTGATCGCGAGCTGCGGGAGTCGTGGAAGCGTCCCGGTGGTGGTTGATACCGCCTGTGATTGGGTAAAGCCCATCTACCTGACTGATCACGATATCGATGTTATGGACCGCCAGACAAAGAAAGATATTCTGGCTCATAACAGGGCATGGGAAATCAACTGTCCAAAGTAATATATATTTCTATAATTATATAAATATATAGTTACAACATTCTATGCGCTTTTCTCATTAGCGCACGCATCAACCATGTTTGTCTGATATGCCGCCGCGCCCAAAAATCCTGAATTTATTGGCTGGGATTTTCGTGCGCGGCGCCACACCAGACAAACAAATCAAATATGGCCCCTTAGCTCAGTGGTTAGAGCAGGCGACTCATAATCGCACGGTCATCGGTTCAAGTCCGGTAGGGGCCACCAATTCACTCTCACACATAAAGATAAGCGCGGTGGAGTTACTTCTTCGTGCTCATCTTTATGTGTGCCTGGTGCACATTTCGGGAAGCCGTTGGTTAGTGAGTACAGGCAGGGCCTGTTATCCGCAAAGGGGTAAAAGCTGGAGCGGCACGGAACTGTAGCCGTGTTACCAAAACAGCGTTGTCGGGCGATATCCGGCACACAACAGGCAAGGGCATTAATCAGTCTGGTTAGTGCCCTTTTCGTTGTGTCTGCTGTAGAGCTGGCCAGCGTTATGACTGCCGGAGATAAGCGCCGGAGGCACAACTAACATGGAGGCAATTGCATTGTTTAATCTGATTTATGCAGATCCCCCCTGGGAATACAAAGATAAGTGTAAGGATGGGAATCGTGGAGCTGGTTTTAAGTATCCAACGATGAAAGCTGAGGATATTGCTCGTATTCCTGTCTGGCAGCTTGCTAATCCTGAATCGTGTTTGTTGGCCATGTGGTGGGTTCCGACTCAGCCAGAAGAAGCGTTGCTGGTGGTGAAAGCATGGGGATTCAGGCTTATGACCATGAAGGGCTTCACATGGAACAAATGTGGTAGCCGACAACCAGATAAGCTGGTGATGGGGATGGGGCATATGACTCGTGCAAACAGTGAAGATTGCTTGTTTGCGGTAAAAGGCAAATTGCCGACCCGCCTTGATGCGGGGATCATTCAGTCGTTTACATCGCCTCGTCTGGAGCATTCTCGGAAGCCTGATGTGGTTCGTGACAAGCTGGTAAGGCTGTTAGGTGATGTTCCTCGTATTGAGCTGTTTGCTCGCGGTGATTTACCTGATGGTTGGCATGGCTGGGGCAACCAGTGCAATGGAGGTATCCAGTTGCATGATGCTCTCTGGCAAGTGGCATAGAATTATATAATTATAGATTTATATAAAAAGTGCTTTACAGGTGGGAAAAAATTTCCTAAGGTTATACCCGAAACCGAGCGATACCCGCCCTGGTTAAACCGGAGAAATCTGATGAAAGTACAAGACCGTGAAGTAGTAAAAAACCTCCTGCAATACCTGACCTCAAAAAACCTGACGGGCAGCGTTGAGTTCCGTGAAGCGTTAAAACATTTCAACGTCACTACGGTTTATCGTTGGGAAAACAAACATTCTGAAAGACCGTATGTGGTGGATGTTTTTGCGCCTGATATTGAGTGCGGTTTTGAGCGTCATTCGTTCAAGGAGAAACATTCTGCTGATTTTTTTTGTGAGGTTGTATGTGCGGCAGGAGATGATGAGTGATGCGTATTTCCTTCAAACGTGCGACTGAGCAGCAACGCAAAGAGTTCCTGGCTGATGATGTAGCGGCCGTTTATGACCTCATGAAAGAGGTTGTGGAATCAGGGAACTACACGGCGGCAAAGATGCTTAAACTGCAATTCTTGCTGGGCGACCTGAAATACAAATCCGAAGTTGTCGCCGGACGACGCGAGCATTAAACCGTAACGATAACGAACAACGAGCCTCGGCAATTGCCGGGGCTTTTTTACATCCAGACAAAGGAGAACATGGGATGCCTTCGACAAGCACCAAAAAAGAAATGGCGGTTAGTGATGTGCTTTACGCGCTTTCGACTATATGTGACGGAGCAATGATGAGGATGAAAGTCCTCCGTGAAGCATACGGAAAAAGTCACGATGAGGCAGCTAAAGAATGCCTGAATGAGATTGTGGACTTCATTGATAACCATCGTTCAGTTATATCGCGTCAACCGACAGAGTCGTCCATCACGATTAGCGCACCGGTTATCAATATATCAGTAACTGCGGCGTGTAAATCAGCAGCGGAAGATGATCGTGCTTATGCCGAGTGATTTGTTCTGGTTTCCGCTTCCAATAAGAGATTTGTTGGTATTTCTGGCTGGCGCTTACGTCTGGAGAAAAGCGAAAGATACCTCGTTATCTTTGAGGTTTGTCTTAGCTATATCGGTAGGAACCGCGCTGGGTACGGCGTATCTCTTGATATTACTGGAGGTATTCATTGAAAAATGGATAGTTTCATGAATGGTCTTGGCATTTTTCTGATGGTTGTGGCTGTGTGTTTTTGTATCTCGCTGGTGGTTATTGCTGGTGTCCTGTGGCGCATCTTAGTGGCGCAGAGAGCTTTTCGGCTTAAGCGGGAGCAAATGCGCCTTGATTTCTATCGAAAGTAACTCTTACAGCCTCGCGTGTCGCGGGGCTTTTATTTTCAGGTGATGTTATGGAAAAGAAAGAAGATAAACCGATTGCCATTGGTGCAGAGTCTGTTCCGTTTAAGTTTGAATTATCCCAACTGGTAACAATGCGTATCAGTGAAGAGTGGGGAGAAGTTCAAGCCCGTGCTCAGTATGCAAATGGCGAAAACCAGTATTTGATTCACTATCAGGCGGCTGATGGTCGTGCTACCACAGAGTGGTTCGGTGAATCGATGTTGATTGCGATGGAAGATGATCGTTATCCAGGCTGCCCTGTTTTTGCCTGTGTTGATTTGCCAGAAGGCGCGGTACTTGAAGACGACAAAGAAGAATGCTCGTCTGATGGCGAACTTGTCATTACTGGAATCGTTGATGGTAAGCCGGAATACTCTCGTATTGAGGTAAATAACGGCCGCATCCGTTTGATCCCTGCGTAATGCATTACAGCAGCTCTTGTGCTTACCAGGGGCTGCGATAATGCGCAAACCAAAGCTGCCTCATTAACTCCAGCTCGCTGTGGAGTTAATGCTGGTGGCTTTTTTATTACTGGAAGGTGGGCGACCGCCGTCAGTTGCGACCTGACGACAGTCATTCATACCCACAGGGTGCCGTGGATACAAACCGAGGCCCACTTGCTTGCACAAGCGAGGGGATTTTAGCGGATAAACGGCATGACAAAACATCTTAATGTGGTTTCTTTACCACTTTCTGTGTTGATTGGTTATGAAAAGAACGCTCGCACACACTCCGTGGAGCAGGTAGATCAGATTGTTGCCAGCATACAGGAGTACGGATGGACTAATCCGATCCTGATAGACGAGAACAATGTTGTAATTGCTGGTCATGGTCGAATTGCTGCGGCCACTCAGTTGGGGATGGATGATGTTCCCTGCATTGTTCTGGAAGGGCTAACGGAGAATCAGAAGAAGGCATATCGTCTGGCCGACAACCGTATTCCGCTGAATGCTGGTTGGGATGAAGAGTTGTTAAGCGCGGAGCTTGCAGATCTTGCGGCCGATGATTTTGCTCTGGACTCAATTGGTTTTACTCAGCGCGAACTGGATAACTTATTGAGTGCGGCGGTCTACGATGACACAGAGGGTATGGATATCCCATTTGAGAAGGATGAGGCCAAATCAGGCGTAAAAGTTCAGTACCTGTCATTTGGAGGTCATAAAATCCCGGCAACGGATGAGGAAGCGGATCGTTTTGACTGCGCGGTGTCTCGTTATGTTGATGATAATGGCAGCTATATCGGATTTGTATCCGCATTGCTGGCTGGGGAGGTGTGCTGATGCTTCACCTCAATTACGACATAACGCACCTACGCGGCGCGGAATATAACCCGCGTTTTATCGGTGAGGATGATCTTGCGAGGCTGGCGGAAAGCGTCAGGGAGCTGGGGCTTGTGAAGCCATTGATAGTGCGCGGCGATTTGCTGGTGGCGGGACACCAAAGGACGAAGGCGCTACGTAAATTGGGAATAACGCGTGCTGCGGTGTATGTGTTGCCCTGTGAAACGACGGTATACGACGAAGTACGGTTTAACCAACTGCATAACGGAACGGATTTTGATAGCGGAGATGAGCGTTGCAGGGTGTCAGGTCTGGAAGATAAGCATGGTTTTGTTCAGGTATCGGCAAGCCAGATCTCAGGCAATATGCGCGCGAAAATGGCATATGTTCGAAAGAACATAGCGGAACTGGTTATCAAGTATGGTCCGTGGGGTGGTTGTGTTGCGACTCAGTCTGGTGAGGTTATTCACTGTGCTCAGTATGCATTAGCAGCGAAGATGACGCGCACACCGCTAACGGTGTTTGTGATCCCTGATGTTGAGAAGGAAAAATACCAAAGTTATCTGAATAAAACTTATGGTGTATTTGAGTATTCTCATCTGGAGAAAACAACATACATCCAGACGTATGCGCAGCTTATGCGGTTGCGTAATGGTGGCAGCCTGAAATCAAACCTGTATGAGTCGTTGATCCTCCCGATCATTGCCAAGACGCCAAGAGGAATTGATTTTGGTTCGGGGCAGGGAGACTACGCGCGAATGCTCAGGGCAAAGGGATATAACCTGCATGATCTCGAGCTTTTCCGCCGTAAGGGCGCTGGAAACACTCTGGATAGGGCCGCAACAAACCGGATGATTGATACGCTGGTGGACGACTTAAAAACGCGAGGGCGTTACGACTACGTGATTTGCGATAGCGTTTTGAACTCGGTCGATAGTGTCGAGGCTGAATGGTCCGTTCTGACGGTTCTAAAAGGCCTGTGTAAAGCTGGTGGGTCAATATTCTTTTCTGGTCGTAGCCGTGGAGAGCTGGAAACAGTCCTGAAGCAAACACAAGCGGCGAGTTCCAAAAGCCGGCTTTATTTTATTGATCATAACGGTTTTACCGCGTTGTACCGGAAGGGGCACTGGTTTTACCAGAAGTTTCACTCTGATGATGAAGTGAAGCAGTTGTGTCGTGTACATGGTTTCAGGATTAAGCGGTCAATATTCAACTGTAAGAGCTGGTATTTGCACGTCATTAACGATGATTCCCTTAGTTGGGCGAGTCTGGAGAAAGCTGTTCGTTTTGAGTTTGAGTTGCCGTTGCCTGGTGGTTCAACAATCGGACGATCTGATGATGTGCTGGCGGCTTTCCGGCCGTTGATTAAGTAGTGTGTAGGAGGCGCTGGTGGCTGACAGAATTGAGATAAAGATGGATTTTTCTTCTCAGGATATTCAACGACAACTCCAGCGCCTTGAAGAACGCGAATTGCCGTTCGCAATGGCGCTTGCGGCAACCAGAACGGCAAAGGCTTCTCAGGCTGCGATTAAGAATGAAATTAATCGGGTATTTGACAGGCCCACGCCGTGGATTCAGAACTCTACTTACGTTTTGGCCGCAAAGAAGAGTGATCCTACAGCCATTGTGTATGCTCGTGAATGGGGAGGAACGCCAGCCCCTGTAACGTTGACTCCGCAAATCGAAGGTGGCCAACGACAGTACAAACGCTCAGAAGGGGCGCTAAGGGCTGGTGGATATTTGCCTAACGGCTGGCAGCTTGCTCCTGGTCCCGGCGCAAAGCTGGACAAATACGGGAATATTTCGCGGGGGCAATTACAGCAGGTCTTATCTGGCCTAAGAGTTCAGCGAGATGCGCATCAAAATCGCCGTCAGGGCAAGCCTACGGAGTTTTTTGTTGTTCGACCTGGTACAAGTAACCCGCTTCAACCAGGCGTCTGGCAGCGCGTTGGGCGGCGTCCTACGTTGATCCTTACGTTTATCCAGCAACCTAGCTATTCGCAGCGTCTTGATTGGCATGGCGTGGCGCTGCGTGCTGGTGAGGATGCGTTTGCTGATGAAGTCACAAAGGCTATTGATGACATCCTTTCTAAGACGTTCTCTCGTTAATCATCGTGTGGTTGATGGTGTTGTTATGCAGGGTGTATTCACTGTGTTCTGTAGCGTCGCTCGCTGGCTGTCTGTGGGGGAGCACGAGCATCGTTTCATCGTCCGGCAGAATTGGGTCCTTCTGGCCAAAAGCGTTGGATGCGGGTCATTCGAACCCCGATGTTCGGCTAGCTAAACGTGAAAAAAGTTAGGTTAAAAGTTGCGGTAAAAGAAATTTACTCATCTCATTGAAAAATATCGGGAAAACGTGATTTTTTGCTGTATTTGTGCTGGTAAAAAGAAAGTAGGAAATTTTCTTTTAGATCATCAAGATACGCGCAGATCTTTAACCAATGTGATGTTGTTCTGATAAAAATCGTTATAAATCATGCAAATACATCCGATCTTTTAACCAAAACACCATCGCAAGATCCTTTTTACTTATAAAAACTTAATAAAATCAGATAATTATGCTGGTTTGTGTGATTTTTTATGAGTAAAAAGATCGTCATTTTTCTCTTTTAGTATCAATAAGT
Source organism: Acanthamoeba sp. SK_2022c (assembly GCA_027944975.1). NCBI lineage: Eukaryota > Discosea > Longamoebia > Acanthamoebidae > Acanthamoeba > Acanthamoeba sp. SK_2022c. The sequence goes on along the minus strand of JANDKB010013288.1, from coordinate 19,705 downwards.
TAAACAGTTTTCTTTAACCTGTTGTGTTATGGCGGTTAAAAAATGGCTCTAAAAATCGAATATTTACCAGTCGGTAAGCTGCTCAGATATGCCAAAAATTCACGGACTCATTCAGATGAGCAAGTTGAACAGTTGGTGAACAGTATCCGTGAGTTCGGTTTCACTAATCCTGTGCTGATCGATGAAAAGAATGAACTGATTGCGGGGCATGGGCGGCTTGCAGCAGCCGAAATTCTGGAAATGGATAAAGTTCCGGCGATTCGGTTGAGTAACCTTTCTGAAAAACAGAAGAAGGCGTACAGGATTGCAGATAACAAGCTGGCCTTAAATGCTGGCTGGGATATGCAGCTTCTGGCCGAAGAAGTCAAAGAGTTAATGGATGATGATTTTGATATTGATCTGCTTGGGTTTAATGATGCAGAGCTTGACGAAATGTTAAGCGATGAACAGCCGCAGGAAGAAGACGATAATTCTTCCCCTGTTGTTCAAATTAAGTACCTGGCTATTGATAAAGAACGTATTCCCGCGACGGATATGGAAATTGCATTGTTGCTGGATGTTTATCGTCAGTACCACGATGCGCATGAAACGCATGAGGGATTTGTTCAGTATCTTGCTAATGGTTGCAAGTAATGGCCATCGTCAGTAAGTCAGAGTTTGCCCGCCGGAAAGGTATTTCTCCGGCAATGGTTACGAAGCTCTGTCGTTCCGGTCGCATTCCAGTGCTGAAAAGCGGCAAGCTGGATTTTGATAAAGCCAGTGCGGCTTATGAAGCGAGCCGACAGGTTGGTCGTGAGGTATCTGCTGAAAATGGAAAAAGAGGGCATGGGATATCTTCGGAACAACCAGAGTTACCCGCTGATGATGCCGGATTAGCTGGTGGTACTTCCGGTGTTGCGGTGCAATTCAACAAGGCTAAGACCGCAGAAAAAATTTATCAGGCAAAGCTGAAACGCCTTGAATTTGAAGAAAAGGAAGGCTCTCTCATCGCTAAAGATACGGTCAGGGATGATGCATTTCTGGCAGCTAATGAATTGCGTAGCCGCTTATTTAGTATTGCTCCAAGAGCAGCTCCCCGTTGTGAAGGCAAAACAGCCAGGGAGATCGAACGCATTATTGAAGACGAGATTAATTTTGCGCTTCAGGCGCTCCAGGAATCCCGATTTATTAAGCAGGAAGAATAAACCTCATGGGCGAAACAGTATGGAGCACCGCTTTTTTCCGTGCGCTTCGCCCTAAATCACGGCTAACTGTTTCCGAATGGGCTGATAAGTATCGTCATGTAGCGCAGGGAACGTCTCCAGAGCCAGGGCCGTGGCGTACAAGCCGAGTGCCATATTTGCGTGAACCAATGGATGTTATTGGTGACGCTGATACAGAAACAGTAGTGATGCAATGTAGCTCGCAAATTGGTAAATCCGAATTACAGCTAAATGTTATGGGTTACTTTGCAGATCAGGAGCCATCTCCTCAGTTGATGATTTATCCAACGGTAGAGGCGGCTGAGGCTTTTTCAAAGGAGCGTATTGATCCGACGTTCAAATATTCCCCTGGTTTGAAACACAAGCTGCATGAAGGAAAAGAGGGGCGCGGTGCAGCCAAAAAGTCCAGCACGACTATACGTATGAAGCATTACGCTGGTGGATATATAGCACTTGTTGGTGCTAATTCCCCAGCAGGTCTTGCATCCAGGCCAATTCGAATACTGTTAGCTGATGAGATTGATCGTTACGGTGTGACGCAGGAGGGCGACCCACTAAAACTAGGTATTCAGCGTACTACCAACTTTCATAATCGTAAGAAAGTTTTTGTTTCTACTCCTGTTTTGGAGGAAACGAGCAAAATCCACAAGTGGTTTAAGCTCTCCGATCAGCGTTACTACCATGTTCCTTGCCCATGTTGTGGCACCATGCAGGTGATGAAATGGTCGCAAGTCAGATGGGATAAGAGCGATTCAGGTGAGGCGTTACCGGAAACGGCCAGATATGAGTGCTGTGAGTGCGGCGGGATTATGCGCGGATCTGGTAAACCAGACGTTGATTGGTTGGCAAAGGGGGTATGGATAGCTGAACATACTGGAGTTAAAGGTATTGTTGGTTTTCATATTAACAGTCTTTACTCCCCGTGGGTTGCATTGTCAGAGCTGGTTGAAGAATTTACGGAAGCAACCAGAAACCGCGATAAAAATGGATTAATGGAGTTTATTAACCTTAAGCTGGGTGAGCCATGGAAAGAGGATGCTAAAGACGATATCGATCCTGAATACTTGTTGCAACGCAGAATAAGGTTTGAAGAGTTTTTACCAGATGATGTTTTATTGTTAAGTGCTGGTGTTGACGTACAGGACACGTATTTAGTTTGTGAATTGGTCGGTTGGGGAAAAGGTAAGGAGTCATGGGGGATAGAATATAAAATATTCCCAGGTGATCCCGCACAAGATGTTGTCTGGAAACAACTTGATGAATACTTACTCCGTAGCTGGTCATTCCGTGACGGTCGAAAATTACAGATTTCTTCTGTTTGTATTGACTCTGGTGGGCATTTTACGACAGAGGTATATCGCTTCACTAAGCTGAGAGAATCAAGGCGAATATACTCTATCAGGGGGCGTGGTGGGGTAGGTTTACCATTTATAGGAAAGCCAAGTAATAATAACCGTGTGGGTGCTATGTTGTTTAATTTGGGGGTTGATGATGGTAAAGGGACCATCATGGCAAGAATTAAACTACATGATCCTGGTCCTGGTTATATGCATTTCCCATTAGATTCTGACAGAGGATATGATACCGAATACTTTAAAGGATTATTATCAGAGAAAAAAATATTTGAATATAAAAATGGGCAGACAAAAGAAAAGTGGGTGAAAGTCTACGAGCGTAACGAGCCTCTTGATTGCCGTAACTATGCAACTGCCGCGATGGAAATTCTGAACCCTAATTTTAACTGGCTTGCCGAACAGGAAATGCGAGGTAATGTGTATGTGCAGAACTCGTCAGGTATACGTAGAAGACGCCGTAGAGTTATAAGTAAAGGCGTAAACATATAGAGGAAATATAAATGAACAATGAAGCATTTTCTCTGACTGAAGCCAGAGAGATGTTATCTGTCTGGCGGGAAGCATATCGCGCTATTGCTATTGGCGGTCAGTCATATAAATTTGGTACGCGGCAGTTAACTCGTGCGGATTTATCAGAAGTCAGAAAAGAGATGGATTACTGGCGTAATGAAGTAGAAAGATTATCAGCAGGTATACGCCGAGGCCCACGAATTAAACGAGTGGTGATAAGAGATTTATGAATATTCTTGATCGAGTTATTGCGCCGTTTTCACCTCAGAGGGCATTAAATCGAGCTTTGGCAAGAAAACGGTTAGAAGCACTTGAAGGTATTAATAACCTTGGATATTCACGTCATGGTGCAAGCACTCATAAAAAATCATTAAGGGGTTGGTTTAGTAAAGCTGGTTCTCCTGATGATGATATTGTTAAAAATATAGATAAATTGCGTGAGCGTTCTCGTGATCTCTTCATGGGAAACCCGCTATCGGTTGGCGCAATAAAAACTATCAGGACAAACGTTGTTGGTTCCGGTTTAAAACTAAATGCGAACATTGATGCCGATTTCTTGGGGATGACGCAGGAAGAAGCGCGAGCATGGGAAAAACATGTTGAGCGTGAGTTTAGATTATGGGCTGATTCTCCAAATTGTGATGCATCAAGAATGTGTACTTTTGGACAATTGCAATCATTGGTTCAAATATCTGCGTTAACATCTGGCGATATATTTGCTGCGCTACCAGTTATTAAGCGTAAGGGTGTTATATATGATTTGTGCGTCTATTTAATTGAAGGTGATCGTGTTTGCAATCCAGAGGATCGTTTTATACCAAATCTTTACGGTGGCGTAGAGGTTGGTGAATTTAGCGAGCCTGTGGCGTACTGGGTTGCAAAACATCACCCAGCCGGGACTTCTGGTTTTGTAACCCGCAAGTGGGAACGTATTCCCGCATATGGGAGTAAAACAGGAAGAAGAAATATTCTGCATGTCATGCAGGATTTTGAAAGGCCTGGGCAACGCCGTGGCGTTCCTGTCCTTGCTCCTGTAATTGAAGCATTGAAGCAGTTAGGACGATACACCGATGCTGAATTGGTTGCTGCGGTTGTGTCAGGGATGTTTACTGTCTTTATTAAAACAGACGCTCCTGATGGGCCAGTCGGTGAATCGGGTATCCCTCAGTACGAGCAGATCGATAACCATGATGATAACACCCAAGAAATGGGGAATGGCTCCATAGTAAGTTTGGGTGAAGGTGAGTCGATAGATACAGCAAATCCCGGGCGACCAAATACGGCATTTGATGGTTTTGTTGTCGCCATATGCCGTCAAATTGGGGCTGCTTTAGAACTCCCTTACGAACTCTTGGTAAAGCATTTTACAGCAAGTTATAGCGCAAGCAGGGCCGCATTACTTGAAGCCTGGAAAATGTTCCGTATGCGACGTGACTGGATGGTTCAGTCATTTTGCCAACCGATCTATGAGGAATGGTTGGCCGAAGCCGTTGCTAAAGGTCGTGTTATTGCCCCTGGTTTTTTTTATGGGCCTGAATATCGCGCTGCATGGAGTGGCGCTCAATGGTATGGCCCATCACAAGGCCAATTAGATCCCCTTAAAGAAGTCAAAGCTGCAAAACTGCGTGTTGAGGAAACATTCTCTACCCGTGAAAAGGAAGCGGCTGAAATGTCAGGTCTTAACTGGGAAGAAACCGCACAAATCTGTGGCAGAGAAGAGAATGCTCGCCGTGAGTTGGGGCTTATTACACCTCCTGTTTCTGAGGTAAATGAACAAAATATGGAGACTGATGATGCCTAATTGGTGGGAAATAAAAAATAGCACGGGTGAAGATGACTCTCCGGCTGAACTTTTAATTTACGGGTATATTGGTGAATTTGATGAGGTTTCTTCTTCTGACATAGTTAATAAATTAAAGGATATTTCATCAAATACTATCAGCGTAAAAATTAATAGTTATGGTGGTTCTGTTTTTACTGCTCAAGCTATTCTTTCATCATTAAAGCGTCATAAGGCTAATATTACTGTTTATATTGATGGTATTGCTGCATCGGCTGCAACCATTATTGCAATGGCAGGTGATAAAGTTGTTATCCCATCTAATGCTATGATGATGATCCATAATCCGTGGACATTTGCTGCTGGTGATGCGGATGAACTACGTGATATTGCTGAGATGATGGATAAGGTACGAGATAGTATTTTATCTGCATATAAGGAGAAAACAGGGCTTTCTGAGGATAAATTAATTGAACTAATGGATCAGGAAACATGGCTAAATGCAGAAGAGGCTGTAGAGCTTGGATTTGCTGACGAAGTTGAAAAACCAATGCGCTTATCCGCTTCTATAAAGGAAGGGATGCTTTCGCTCAATGGAATAACTTTTGAAGCATCAAGGTTTTCAAAATTACCTGATTCGCTCGCAAAGTTGCCACAAAATAAAAATGAATTATCTACTGAATTAAATGAACAAAATGAGGACGATGTTGTGACTCTTGATGAATTAAAAAATAAACATCCAGAATTATACAATCAGGTTTTTAATGCTGGTAAAGACGAGGGGGTTAAATCAGAACGCGAGCGCATTGAAACAATCGAGAATAGCGTAATTCCAGGTCATGACGACCTGGTTAAGAATGCAAAATTCAAAACGGGAATTTCTGCGGCTGAACTTGCTTTGGAAATTATGAATGCAGAGCGAGCGCGTAACAAAAACTTTCTTAATCAACGGCAAGAAGACGCAAATGAGGTGAATAATTCAGTTGATGTTAATCAACCAGAAAACAACGGCGATAAACAAGCTGAAGTAGTAAAAAATGTTATTGGGTCAGTATTTAAAAATCGCGATAAAAATTAAGGTGAGTTTATGCGAGAGTCTTTTTCATTTGAACCAGATAATCTGATTATTTCTGGTGGTATGCCAGCAATTACAACAAGTATTAAACTTGCCAGCGGTAAAGTAAATCGAGGTGAGTTGCTTGCTTTTGTCAGTATTGATCAGACAACAAATGTTGTCACTGTGGCACCAATAAATCTCTCTGGTGAGGGGGTGGCAAAAGAACCGTATTGTATCGCTCAACATAGTATTGATGCGACTGATTCAGCGCAAGTTGGAACAGCATGGCTGACCGGAATGTTCAATGCACACGCAGTTATCCTTCCTGAATCAGCAAAGATTGCCGATGTATATCTGGCTTGTCGGAAGGTTGGGATATTCCTTAATACCGCACAACAAAATCCATCTGCATAATATAAAGAGGTCGTATTTTTATGCCGAATATTGATATTTTTGAACGACGTACAATGCTTGAGCCTGTTATTCAGAATTTCAAGGCTCGTCGTTTTCTTCTTCGTACCTTTTTTCCTGGTGTTCAGACCTTTAATACAAAGAAAGTTGATCTGGATTTTGTTCGCGGTGGCCGTACTATGGCTCCGTTTGTTGGTAAAGGTTTTGGCTCAAAAACCGTTGAGCGACGCGGCTTTGTAACGAGAACTCTGGAGCCACCACTTGTTGCACCTGATTTGGTAACAACAGCCGAGCTGCTTTTAAACAGGCTTCCGGGTGAGAATATTTACAACGCAAAATCGCCAGCAGAACGAGCCGCCGAGCAATTAGGTAAAGATTTGCTTGAGCTTGATGAAATGGTTAACCGCCGTGAAGAATGGATGTGTGCACAAGTCTTGTTTACGGGGCAGGTTGATATTGTTGGTGAAGGAGTGGATGACACAGTTTATTTTTGGCCTGAAGAGGAAGGAGATAAACCATATCTTGAACTGACAGGTGATGATTTATGGAGTGCAGCAAACTCAGATCCGTTAGTAAATGTTCGCAACTGGAAACGTCGGGTATCACTAACTTCAGGTTTTACACCTCGTGTTGCCGTAATGGGCGCAAAAGTTGTTGATGCTTTCGTTAAAAATGAAGCAGTAACTAAATATCTTGATAATCGCCGAAAAGAGCTTGGGTATATTGAGCCTAAGGAGTTAGAAGAAGGCGTAACTCATTATGGCAATCTTGAAGGTGTCGATTTTTATGGTTACGACGAACTTATTCGCAATGATAAAACAGGAAAACCAGAACCATTAGTACCGGAAGATAAGATCCTCTTTGGCTCTCCTGGTCGAGGAACGATGCTGTATGGTGCTGTAGAGCTTGTAGATGACGCCGAAAAGACTCTAACGATTGTTGAGTCACCACGAGTTCCAGACACCTGGGTAACTCGTAAGCCGGCTGGCCGTTATGTTGCCATGAAGTCATCTCCACTGCCTAATCCTGGTGTGGCTGATGCCTATCTGGTGGCTAAGGTGGTTTAAATGGCCAGACTGATTAAAAACATTGATACGATAAGCCACGGCTCGCTAAAAGCGGGCCGTTTGCTTAATGGGCTAATGGATAACTCCAGAATTGCCGAACTGATTGCGTCAGGACATGCTATTGCCACCGAAGAGGATGGTGATTTGGCATCGGCTGGGGGCTATGATGCTGCTAAGTTAGCTTTTGAGCATGGATACGCATCTGCTGTTAATGATGCTGTGGACGCGGGGTTGATTACGCGAACGGAGGCGGGTAGCTGTGTATTCGAGGTTGAGTTTGAGGATGATGGCGGCAATGAGGAAACGGTTGCTGATGATTCATCTGAATCTGTAGCTACTTCTGATACCAGTAATGCGAAAAAATCAACGCAAAAAAAAGGTAATAAGAAGTAATGAACTCCTTCAAAGAGGTTATAGCGCAAGATATTTCTGCAATATTCCTCAATGAAAAAGAGTTTGCCGATACATATAACATAGACGGCAAGGATATCCTTGCCGTTATTGATACAGACCTTATTCATGAGCGGAATAAACGCTCATATGCTGAGTTTGCAGAGGGAATAAATCAGGGGCAAATAATATTATTTGTTTCAAGAAAAGATTTTCCTGTTCTCCCTGTCAAAGACCAGTCAATGAAAATCAACGGTAAAAATTATATTGTTAATGAAGTATCAGATAATGTTGGTGTATTGGAAATAACTCTCACTGTTAATACTAACAGAGGAATGCCGATTTGATTAATCTTTTGATAGATGCAATAAAAAATCGGTTGGAACATGAGGTTTCCCATGATTTATTAGTGCAGGGACCTCCTTATGATGAAACAGACAGCGATATTAAATTGTTTGTTCCAACAATATTTAAAGGGTACTTGCCTCCTAAATCACAACCATCTCCAGATAAACCGCCAGAATTTCCTCATGTGATTATCAGGCCCACGGAAGGAGGAATGCAGCCTGAAACGGATGAAGTTAAGGTTAAGTTTCTTCTAGGTGGTTTTTGTGAGGACCATACTGGATATGAATGGGTAATGGCTCTTCTTGAAAGGATGATGTTTCATTTTCAGGAGAAGCCTTTACTTGAAGAGAAATTTCTCTTTCAGGGCGATATCAGATGGCGAATGTTTGATGATCAACCGTATCCATATTGGATAACGGAAGCAACTGGAACGTGGCTAGTATTAAAGCCTCAGAATATTCAGTCTCAGGAGTTTATCTAAATGGCTAATAAGAAAAGTAGTAAAGAAGATATAGAAAAGAAGGAAGATGTTGCTCAAACATTTGTATATATAGGACCAACAATCCCTCAACTCTCAATTTTGAAGCATAAACTATTTAAGAATGGCTTATCTCCAGAGTGTAAAAAATTAATATCACATATTCCTGGTGCAAAGTGTTTGTTTGTGGCAACCAGTGATTTTGCAGATGCAGAGAAAAGACTTTCTGATAAAACCAGTGTCGAGTATGTAATGTACTCTAGAGTTTCTTCTTCTATCATGGAGATTAAATAATGGGATATCGCCACGGTATTTATATATCTGAACTGGCTACATCTATAACTCCTCCAGTGCAAGTTAGTGCTGGGTTGATTGTCGCATTTGGTACGGCTCCTGTTAATCAGTTAGAAGATCCAGCCTCAGCGGTAAATAAACCTATCATTGCTTATACATACGCAGAGGCCGTATCTAAAATAGGATATAGCACAAACTTCGAGAAATATACTTTAAGCGAAGTAATTAAAGTCGCATTTGGAATATATGGTGTTGCGCCAGTTGTATTTATCAATGTGCTTGATCCAGCAAAGCATAAGAAAGACGTTACTGATGAGTTAGTAAAACTTTCTGGCGGGAAAGGTACGCTCTCTAACGATGGTGTCTTATATAAATCTGTTGTTGTGAAAAAAGCAGATGGTGATTCACCTGGGTTAACGGTTGATACCGATTATGTGCTGGCGCTGGATGATAATGGCTATACGGTCATTACAGCTATTAGCGGAGGAAAAATTACCGAAAAAGACGCTACTCTTAAGGTTAGTTATACGCATCTTGATCCCGGTGCCGTAACTAAAAATGACATTATCGGTGGTGTGGATTCCAACACTAAAGCCAATACAGGGCTTGAGTTACTGTCAGATGTGTATCCCCGCTTCAAGTTAGTTCCTGGACAAGTGATTGCACCTGGATTTAGTTCTGATAGTGAAGTTGGTCAGCTAATGGCGGCTAAAGCCGCGCTGATTAGTGAATTGTTCAAAGCAGAAGCTATAACGGATGCGCCGACCGATAAATCTACTATCAGTGATTACTCGGCTGTTCCTGAATGGAAACAGAACAATAATCACATGGCCGCTAACCAGACAGTGTGCTGGCCGATGGTGAAACTTGGTGACAATATTTACCATCACTCAACCCATTTAGCGGCCGCAACATGCTTGCTGGATAGTCAGTATGGTGATATTCCATCACGTTCTCCGTCAAATATAAAACTACAGATGGACGGTGCTGTACGTAAAGATGGCAGTGAAGTATGGCTTAACATTAGCCAGGCAAACTACTTAAATGGACAGGGGATTGTAACAAGCCTTAATTTTGATGGTTGGAAATCATGGGGAAACCGTAATGCTATTTATCCAACATCTACAGACCCCAAAGACGCATTTCGTGTTTGCCGACGTATGTTTAACTGGGTGGGTAATACGTTAATTCTTTCGCATTGGTCAAAAATAGACAATCCTGCAAACCGTCGATTAATTGAATCGATTGTTACAAGTGCGAATATTTGGCTTAACGGCCTCACAGGTAATCAGGATATTGCAGGTGGTGTTGTTACCTTTGATCAGTCTGAAAACACGATTACGTCATTAATGGACGGGATTGTTAAATTCCATGTAAAAATGACACCATTCTCACCTGCCAGAGATATTGAGTTCGTCATGGAATATAATCCTGATTATCTGCTGAACTTGTTTTCTGAATAAATAATAGGAGGTTGCTTTGAGCAATCAAATTCCTGAGAGACTTATTAACTTTACAGTATACGGTGAGGGAAACCGTATTATCGGTGTTGCTGACGCAAAGCTGCCATCAATTGAGATGATGACAGAAACTGTTAGTGGTGCAGGTATCGCTGGAGAGCTTGAGAGCGGAACGCTGGGGCATTTCAAACCAATGACTGTCTCTCTTAAATGGCGAACTCTGACCTCTGCTGGTACAAAATTATTTCTATCCTCATCGCATCAGGTAGATTTTCGCGGTAGCCAGCAGGTTTATGATGCAGGAACAGGAAAATATAAAACGGTTCCTATTCGGGCTTCAATGAAGCTAAATCCTAAAAAACTGGATTTAGGTTCGCTACAGGTGGCAAAGGCTACTGATTCAGAGAATGAATTTGAAGTTCTCTATATCAAATTATTTATTGATGGGAAAGAAGTCCTGGAAATTGATAAGTTGAACTTTATTTGTATCTTTGATGGTGAAGATATATTAAAAAGCGTTCGTGATGATTTAGGTTTATAAGGTGACAAAATGGAAACCGTTAAATTAAGTAAAGAATATCGTTTTGAAGACTTTGAGCCGGTGACTGAACTCAACCTTGATTTAGACAACCTAAAAGGCAGTGATATTTTAGAGGTATCGGACTTACTGCAATCTCAAGGGCATGTTTCAGTTCAAACATCACTTGATAATAAAGTCCATGCAGCCTTGGCTGCTCGCTGTATTGGTCGTCCAATAGAGTATCTGAATGGATTACCAGCGAAAGACTTTGTTAAAGTTTGTCAAAAGGTACAGAATTTTTTGCTCTCGTAGGTTTTGATGAGCAAAAACCTATTGATAAGCAAATAATGAGGGCCGCGAGTTCTCTATCTCAATCATCTCAATCAACACCTATATCCTACTGGCTTTCGCTTCGGTTGAGGCGAATCGTCGCATGGATTGACGTGTTTAATGAGGATTAATACTAATGGCCAGCAATAAGAACTTTAAGCTGGCTTTTGAAATTGGCGGCAAAGTTGCCGCCTCTCTCCCCAAAAGTTTTACTACAGCTAATCAGGCTGTTGCTAAATTAAATGCCGAGCTTGCTGGATTAACGAAAGAACATGGGGAAATTCAAAAGCTACAATCTGTAAAAGTAAAGGTTGGACAGACTGCCCTCGAATATCATAAAGCTGCCGCTCGCGTTGAAGAGTTACAGAAGCAAATAAAAAACACGGCCAATCCAACCAGAGCGATGCTTCGTGACTTTGAGAAGGCAAAAACACATTCATCGAATTTACGAGCATCACTACGTTCTCAGCGTGAAGAACTGGCCGCTTTAAAGTCTGCCTATCAGGGAGCTGATACATCTGCCAGAGCTTTGGCCTCAAGAGAGAAAGAGCTTAAAGCCAGCATTGATCGTAATCGTGAGGCTCAGGCCCGTAGCGTTGAGCAGGTTAACCGCTACAGAACGGCTTTGGCTTTAGCCAGAGCAAATGTTCAGCAAGTGAAAAAACAGCAGGAGGAACTTAACCGGGCATTAGAAAAACAACGTATTGATAAAATTAACAGCTATAAAAATGCGTTGGCTGAAGCACGGAAAAATGTTCTTGCAGTAAAACGTGCTCAGGAGGAGTTAAACCGCGCGTTGGAAAGGCAGCGTGAATTGAAGCGAGAGCATCTTGGTGAGGCAAAGAGTCAACTTGTAAGGTCAGGATTACAAACTGGTGCTGTAGCGGCTGGTGCATTTGCTGCTGCTAACAATGCAGCAAATTTCAATCGTGAAAACAAAATGATTGGTCTTACGGCAGATATGAAGCCGGAAGAAGTTCAGGCGATGGGGCAGGCGATGCTTGTTACCGGAACGGCCACCAACCAGTTTGCATCTGATATTCAGGCCGCTCAGGGTTTTCTTGTCGCTGCTGGGCAGGATTATAAAGAGGCTCAGGCGAATCTACTAACTATTGGGCGAACAGCTACAGCTACTGGCTCTGATATCCTCGATGTCTCGAAAGCATCATTTACATTAAGTGACTCATTGAAGATTGATCCATCTCAAATGAAGTCTGCAATGGGGATTCTGGTTCAGGCAGGGAAAGAGGGAAACTTTGAATTTAAAGATATGGCCAAAAATCTTCCTGTGCTTGGTGCTCAGTTCCAGGCATTAAAAATGGGAGGTAAAGAAGCCGCCGCGACGATGGGGGCAGCTTTGCAGATAGCTCGCAAAGGTGCTGCAACTTCGGATGAGGCTGCTAATAATATGAACAACTTTTTGGCGAAAATACTTTCCCCTGAAACACTAAAAAAAGCAAAGAAAAATTTCGGTGTAGATTTATATAAAATTGTCACAACAGCGCAGAAAAAAGGGAAGAATCCATTCGAAGCTGCAATGCATTCTGTCATGAAAATGACTAAGAACGGAGATCAGAAGTTACTTGGTGAGCTATTTGGCGATATGCAGGTTCAGAACTTTGTTCGTCCGATGATTCAAAACTGGAAGGAATACCAGAGAATCAAAGCAACATCTCTTGGAGCTGGAAGTGCTGTTATTGACCGCGATTTTGCCAACATAACGAAAGATAATGCGGAGCGATTGAAACAATTACGTATTCAGGCTAGCAATGCATCATTAAGTTTTGGTCAGGCCTTGCAACCTGCTTTAAATGCCGCGCTTAGTGTTTTGGTTCCGCTGATTACAAAAATCAGTGAATTTGTAGCTAACAACCCCAATTTTGTTTCTCAGATTGTGATGGCGGCAGGTGCGTTTCTAACCATGAAAAGTGTGGTTATAGCGTGTAGGGTAGCTATGCTGGCTTTATCTGTAGCGACAAAGCTAACCCCTTTCGGGTGGATTCAGATGGCCATATCAGCCATTGTGGCGTTAGGTATATTGTTGTATCAGAATTGGGATAAAATAAAAGAATGTGCATCAAAAGTTTGGCCTGCTATTAAGGATTACACTGTTAAGTCTTTTGAGACTATAAAAAACTTTATCTTAAACTTTGATCTCAATGGATGGATTATATCCATGTTTGGTAAAGCATGGGATTATCTTTCCAATATAAACTGGAGTTCGGCAGGAGTAAAGATTTACAGTACATTAATTAGTGCTTTTAAATGGATGTCTCCGCTTCCGTTATTAATTAAAGCGTTTAAATATGTAAAAAATTATCTTTCTGGTGTTAACTGGAGCGAAACAGGAAAGAAAATCATAGATACACTGGTATCTGTTTTTATGCGTTTTTCACCAGTTGGACTCTTTATAAGAGCATTCCAATCTGTAACGGCTTATTTATCTGGAATAAACTGGAGTGAGTCAGGTGCAAAAATAATTGAGACGTTAATCACTGGGATAAAATCAAAAGCAAATGCTTTAATTAATGAAGTGAAAGGCGTTTTTTCTTCTGTACGTGAGTATTTACCGTTCTCTGACGCGAAAAAAGGTCCATTCTCACAGCTAACAAAGTCAGGTGGTGCAATAATGACTACTCTGGCATCAGGTGTTAGCAGGAATAACAGCTTACAGAATGCAATAGCAACCAAGTTCGGGCAATCAAATTTATCACCTCACGGGATATCTGCCGCCGGGACTTCTGGACCTCGCCAGAACGTTAACGCTGTGACTGGTGGAATAACCTATTCACCTGTAATCAATCTTCCGGCTGGTTCACCAAAGGAAACTGAGGCGGCAGCTAAAAGAGCATTAGATGCGGGATATTCTGATTTTGAGAAGAAATTGAGTGCTCATATGTTCCAACAACGGAGATTAAGTTTTGGATGATTATAGAACGGTTCAAGGGGACTCATGGGATAGTATCGCGTTAAAGTTGTATGGTAATGAGTACCTGTCTTATCTTCTTATTGATGCTAATACTGAGCACCGCTTTACGGTGCTTTTTTCTGCGGGAATTATTCTTAAAGTTCCTGATGCTCCGGTTATGCCAATATCAGTAAATAATTTGCCTCCGTGGAGACGCAATAGTGTTACGTAAAACGCTTTTTGATGTTGTATATCAGAATGTAAATATTACCGCTCATATGTCACCTGATGTTTTGTCAATGTCTTATACAGATAATGAAGATGGTCAGGTCGATGATATTTCCATTATATTAAAAAATGATGATGGGAAATGGTCTGGAGACTGGACACCTAAAAAGGGTGATTTTATTGATTTGAGCTTTAAGCCTATAAATCAAATCGTCCTTGAGTGTGGGAAATTCCAGGTGGATGGCATAACTTGCTCTGGACCACCTTCTGTTGTTGAGGTGACTGCTGTTTCTGTTCCTGTTTCATCAGGCATTAGACGTGATTTAAAAAGTAATGCATGGGAAAAAACAACTCTTAAAGATATAGCGACTTCTATAGCTAAATTAGCTAACCTTGAACTGTTGTTTCTTATTGATGGTGATAGTAATCCATATTATGCGCGTGAAGATCAAATGGAGGAAAGCGATTTAAAATTTCTCCATCGACTTTGCCAGGATGAAGGGGTGTCGTTAAAGGTCACTGATAGCCAATTAATAATATTTGCTCAAGAGATGTTTGAGCAAAAAGATCCTATCGCTACGCTTACGTTAGGTATTGATGAGATAATCAGATATAGCTTTAGCACACAATCTACAGATTTGTATAAAAGTTGCACGTGCAAATATCGCGTACCTAAAAAAAGAAAGTCGCTTTCGTATACTTGGGTAGATCCATCCGTAGAAGAAGGGGCGAATCTTAAGATAAGAAAACTGGTAGCTAATTTAGATGAAGCAAAACGTAAGGCAAAGGCTGCTTTGCGGCTTAAAAATAGATATCAAAATACCGGATCTTTAGTTTTGGTTGGAGACACCAGATTGGTAGCTGGTGTAACTATAAATCTGGACGGATTTGGTTCATTTTCTGGAAAATATCTTATATCGAAAGCTGTGCATTCAATTGGGGCTAGTGGTTATACCACCTCGATTGATGTCCGAAGAGTAATTAATGGGTATTAATTATGAATGATTTAGAAACATTATTACGTCAGACTATAAGAGTTGGCGTTGTTTCTGATATTGATGATGGTGATGTTACAGCAAGAGTTACTTTCGATGATCAGGATAACGTCACTTCGGCAAAGTTATCAGTTATTGTGAAAAATACAGATAAGAATGCTGATTACTGGATGCCAGATATTGGTGAGCAAGTTTTGTGTATCTTTCATCCCGCAGGGCCGCAACAAGGTTTTATTCTTGGTAGTTTTTATGATGAAACACAGAAGCCGCCATCTAATACTGTTAATAAACGCGTAATTAGATTTAATAACGGAACTCGTATTGAGATAGACAGAGAATCTAATTTACTCCTTGTTGATGCTGTCGGAGATGTAACCGTTAAGGCTACAGGAACCGTAACTATTGATGCTCCAGAAACCATCATTACCGGAAATGCTACAGTTGAAGGATTACTAACCTTCAAAGGTGGAATGAAAGGATCTTCTGCTGGAGGTGTTGCAGCTACAATTTCTGGGAATGTTAAGGTTGTTGGTGGTGATATAGATGTTGATGGGATTAAATCTAAAGGCCACCATCACACAGCTCAGGGGGAATACGCTCCGACAACGGAGGCTCAGGCATGATTGTGGGTATGCTTGGTACAATGCCTTTTGTTGCCTCATCAATAGTAGTGAATACGTTCAACAATTTTAAAAGGACGTCAAAGCGTCGTGTAGCGCGCCATGATGTTATTGGGCTTAAACCTGTTCTGGAGGATATAGGTCCAGATCTGGATGAAGTTAGTTTTAATATGCGGTTGGATACAACACTTGGCATTGTTCCATTGGCTGCGCTTTCATTACTTAGGACGATGCAATCAATTCAGGAAGTAAATCCTGTTGTAATTGGTATTCAGTATTTTGGTAATTTTATAATTACAGATATAGAGGAATCATGGACTTATTTCGGTCCAACTGGGAATCCGCGAGTGATTATCGTCGGCATTAAATTACAGGAAGTCGGACAGACCTCTCTGAAAGAAGCATTAGTTGATATTGCTGGCAATATAGAGTCAAAAACTAGAAGTGCGTTAGGTAAATTATTATGAATAATACGTTTACCATATTATCACCTTCTTACTCGATTGATTGGTCGCCCAAAACAGTTGTAGAAGAAGTTTTGCAAAATGTCTCTACTATTATTAACACTCAGATTGGCACTGTACCATATGCCAGAAAATTAGGAGTTAATTCAAGTCTTGTTGATAGCCCCAGTCCAATTTTTATTGCTACAGCAACACGAGAAATAATTCAAAAAATTAGTGAGTTTGAGCCTAGAGCGATTATCCATTCTGTTACTTTTGAAAGAACGGACGTTTCTGATGGTTTTATTAGGCCAAAACTTGTGATAGGAGTTAGAGAATGACGTTGCCGCGTGGTGGTTTGCCAGATATTACTTTCGCAGATTCTAACCCGACTGATATAACAACTCGTTCAATCAGGGCTTTTGAGAGTATAACAGGTGAAACATTAGCACCTGCTGATCCACGTAGATTATTCATCTTATCATTGTGTGAGATTATTATACAGCAAAGAAAAGCTATCGATTTTTCTGCAAAACAAAACCTTCTTACATATGGTGAAGGTGAATATCTCGACCATATAGGCTATCTGACGGATACGCCTAGGCTGGAAGCTCAATCTGCCTTGACTACATTTGAGTTTAATCTGTCAACAAAATTATCGGGGATATATACAATACCTGCTGGCACTCAAGTTTCAACTGGAAATGGTGTTATTTTCCAAACAGATATTTTGTTGGAAATACCTGCTGGGAAAACAGTTGGTACAGTCTCAGGATATGCTGTTATACCTGGTTTATCTGGGAATGGCTTTTTACCAGGGCAAATAAATGAGTTGGTGACTCCGTTGCCGTATGTTTCCAGCGTAAGGAATGTAACAACATCTAATTCTGGTGCTGATACGGAGTCAGATGATAATTATGCTGAAAGAATAAAACTGTCGCCGGAAAAACTGTCTACAGCAGGGCCGGAGGATTCTTATAAATATTGGACAAGAACAGCCAATCAGAATATAAAAGATGTGAATGTATATACACCATCGCCCGGAATTGTAGAAATCCGTTCTTTGTTAGAGAACGGAGATATACCTTCTGATGAACTATTAGAGCAGATAAATAGCGTTCTCTCTGCAACTAATATTCGACCATTCACAGATAAAGTTCTTGTTAAGAAACCAGAGAGCATTGAATACGATATAATAATTAAATACTGGATTAACTCATCGGAC
Organism: Acanthamoeba sp. SK_2022c; assembly: GCA_027944975.1. NCBI lineage: Eukaryota > Discosea > Longamoebia > Acanthamoebidae > Acanthamoeba > Acanthamoeba sp. SK_2022c. Next base: position 2,084 of record JANDKB010013288.1, on the reverse strand, counting down.
AAAAACAGAACAACTTTAATTCAAAGTGAGGTTGAGAAAGCTATTGATGAGTATAAACAATGGCAACGTTCGGTTATGGGAAGAGATATAAATCCAGATGAAATTATTCAACGTTTAAAAAATGCTGGGGCTAAAAGATTAGAAATATCAAGTCCTGTTTTTACTGTGGTTGGAGAGACACAGGTCGCCAGAGAGAGAAATATAAATTGCCAGTATGCGGGGTTAGAGGATGGCTGATATCTTTAATGTTAGCTTGTTGGATGTTTTACCTCCTAACTTAGCTAGCGATCCCAACGTGATAGCTATGTCGAAAGCTATCGATGATGAACTACAAGCAATTAACAATTTAATATATAAGACAGAAATATATAGCGTTGTTGATAACCTGGATTCAGTTGTCCTCGATCATTTAGCTTGGCAATGGAATGCTGATACATGGAGGGATAGTTGGCCTGTATCGTTAAAGCGTTCTGTTTTCAAATCAATAATACGAACAAAGCGAATAAAGGGTACAAGGGCAGCGGTTGAAGATGTAGTAAATAGCTTGGGTGGAGAGGTAAACATAATAGAATGGTTTGAAACATCACCACCTGGCGAACCATATACAGCCTCAATTGTTGCTTCGATTAACTCTTTTGATGGTGCCGTTCCTTCGAAAGAGATGTTGGAAGATACGTTAAGAAGTATCAAGAGCGCAAAGTCGGCAAGAACATTATTTACATTTTCGCAAGCAGCCAATGTTTCTGGTGGTGTCGGTATTGTTGGTGCTTGTCAGCCTGTGTCTTATATACGATTAATTGGCGAGTGTTAATTCGCAATTTGTTTATTCAAGGAATTAAGCGTGAGTAAATTATTATTTACGATGACTGACGCCGGGCGTCAGGAGTTGGTTAATGCCAACAAAACAGGAACAAATAAAGTTGAGATTGTTTCTGTTGGTTTAGGTGGTAGATATTATGTCACGTCAACCTCACAAACAAATATAACAAACGAAATAAAACGACTTACCACAATAGGTGGCAAAGTTGTTTCCCCTGATACAATTCATGTAACGGCGAAGGATGATAGTAAAGATGAGTATGTTGTCCATACAATAGGATTGTATACAAATAAGGGAACGTTGTTTGCTGTATACTCGCAAGAACAAGCAATAATAAATAAAGCATCATCTACTATTGCTTTAATATCAAGTGACATAGCAATCAAGACTCTTGATACTAAAAATATTATATTTGGTGATGTTGAGTTTATTAATCCTCCCGCGACCGAAACTGTTGTTGGGGTTGCAAGATTTGCTAATGAACAAGAAATTGATGCAGGTACAGATGATTCCCTTGCTGTTTCAGCAAAGCGGCTTAAGCAAGCCATTGTGAAACATGAGCAATCACGTAATCATCCTGATGCAACTTTAACCTCAAAAGGCTTTGTTCAACTTAGCAGCGCCACCAATAGCACGTCTGAAACGCTTGCTGCGACGCCTAAGGCTGTTAAGGCAGCATATGACCTGGCTAACGCTAAATACACCGCACAGGACGCGACCACTGCGCGGAAAGGGATAGTTCAGCTCAGTAGCGCCACCAACAGCACGTCTGAAACGCTTGCGGCAACGCCAAAGGCTGTTAAGGCGGCATATGACCTGGCTAATGGCAAATACACCGCACAGGACGCTACCACTGCGCGGAAAGGAATAGTTCAGCTCAGGTGGTCCAGCAGGGTACGGGGAGCCGTGCGAGTGAGGCGGCGAGAGCAGGCTACCAGCGCCCGACGGGGGAGGAGCGAGGTAGGAGGATTGTGGCGCCATCTGCGGGTGTTGGATGTGATGGGTAGCTACCGGTTGCAGGAATTGGCTACCGCTCGCATCGGACGAGTAGGGCGACGTCGTGGCTGAGAAATCGGCGAGAGATGAGATACCAGTAGCCGCAGGCGAGTAAGAAGACGTGGGAGGGGTCGATGCATCGACGAGGGCCGAGGGACCACCAACACCGTACATCGGCGTGGGATGCTGAGGATGGGGTGGCAGAGGATGGTGCTGTGGCGGCGAGCCTTCAGTTGGGAAGCTGTTGGGGTGTTGTTGGGGCCTAGGC